>JADBJO010003869.1:0-27500 GCA_016801955.1 Conus betulinus | reverse complement strand
TCGAAGTTCCACAAATGATTTGATGGCATATGAAAACAGATTTATTCAATTTAATATATTCAATTCAATGCAATTCAGTACAATTCATTGTCCTCTTACAAAAGGAAAATTGTCTTGCAGTGATAAAGAAAAAAAAAAGCATTCAAAAATATTGAAAAGCATTCATATGTAAAACATGAAATGTTAAAAATATCAATACATACACTCGCACCCATAGTCACACCACACAAACCACCACTACATGCACACACACACTAAAGAACTGCGCACGCACGCATGCACACACACGTACACACACACACACACACACACACACACACACACACACACACACACACACACACACACACACACACACACACATACATACACACACACACGCGCGCGCGCGCGCGCGCGTGCGCGCGCCTTCGTGCGCTTTCACATTCACTCACACTTACGCACACATATATGCACTTACGCACCCATATACGCACCCATAATTATACGCACACTTACGTACCCATACGGGTGCGTTGCATCACGAGGGGCGCAGCTTAGTGTGCGACCTGCAGTGATTCGTTTCGTCTCTTATTGGCTATATTGATCGTCTCTTATTGGCTATATATGACCGTCTCTTATTGGCTATATTGATCGTCTGTGTTAGCTATATTGATCGTCTCTTATTGGCTATATTGATCGTCTCTTACTGGCTATATTGACCGTCTCTCTTATTGGCTATATTGATCGTCTCTTACTAGCTATATTGATCGTCTCTTACTAGCTATATTGATCGCCTCTTATTGGCTATATTGTTCGTCTCTTATTGGCTATATTGATCGTCTGTTCTTAACTATATTGATCGTCTCTTATTGGCTATATTGATCGTCTCTTATTGGCTATATTGATCGTCTCTTATTGGCTACACTGATTTCATGACCCCTTCATTGATGTCACATGACATCGTTGATCTGTTGGTTGTCCCCAGACATCACGGAGCACTTCCAGACCTCACGAGACGAGAACTTACTGCGCCGCCTGTGGTCAGGTTGGCGTGATGCCAGCGGAAAGAAGATGAGACAACTCTACTCCCAGTTTGTCTCCCTTAGCAACGAGGCTATACGGACGTTAGGTAACTGTTCATTCCTTGTAGCACGTCACGTAGCCGCTCCAGACCGTTTTACTGGGACAGCAAAATGCTATGGTAATCACAAACACATCTCTGGCGGCTAGTCTTCATTCCTGCAACTGTGGAAGCATCGTTTCATGGTTTGTCGTTTAAATTACTGAGACATAAATCTGAACTGTGGACAGCCCAACGTATCTCCCCTCCTGCTCCCAATGTATCTCCCCTCCTTCTCCAAATGTATCTCCCCTCCTTCTCACAATGTATCTCCCCTCCTTCTCCAAATGTATCTCCCCTCCTTCTCACAATGTATCTCCCCTCCTTCTCCCAACGTATCTCCCCTCCTTCTCTTTCCTGTCTCCCGCTCCATTCCTTTCCCTTCCACGTCAACCAACACCAAACGATCAAACCTTTTAGTATCTGAGCAAACGTTCGGATAGACTTTAGCAGACCAACGCTATGTGCAAACACGTTGTATTATTTGTTCTTCACATTGTTTGCATTTTTAGCGAACGTTACAAACTCGACTTCCAACTGGAGTGTGCCTTTAAGCATACCCTGTTTTGGCACAGTTATGACCAAGATGGAAGTACCAGCTTGTAAGTTGTTTCGTTCTCTGCTAACACTTGAAATAGGTTTTGGTTTCGATTCTTAATATTGAAAAATTGACAATTCCAGTGTTCTGGATAGTTCTTTCTTGCCATAGAAAACTAGCATCTGCAGAATGACAGGTCGAAAATGTACGTGTTTACCTTGAACAGGGTGCATGTCACGGTGTGACACAAAAACATCATTGATACCAAAGGAAGAAGGTACACTTCTTCCTTTGGTCAAGAATGTAAGCAGCTGAGAAAAAGTAATAATATTCCTGAAGAAGCCTTCAAAAAGGCGAAAATTTGAAAAATAAAAGAAGGGAAGACATTGAGTGGACGACTTCTTGATTTTATATTGATCCAGTGATGGTTTTATCGTCCAGACTCTTTCAGCTGCTGGGAGCGGTGCCAATTTCAGCGTTGGGTTTCTTTTATACATATATATATATATATATATATATATATATATATATATATATATGTGTGTGTGTGTGTGTGTGTGTGTGTGTATATAGTAGAAAGAAACTCGTGGAGAGCGTGGCAGCAGAGAGTCCTCAGAAGAGAAGCCCCCTTTAAGCAAGTGTTTCGGCCCTTAACTCCTGACACTCTAGGGGGTGTTGGGCCACACCTGGTTCATGACTCCGGATGTTCCTCTGCTGCCCCTTTTTTTCCCCATCTCGGGACGAGCCATGGCTGGGATTCGAACCCATGCTCATTTTCCACTTAATGACTCCCGCACTAACCACTGAGCCACAGGGACACCTGATATTGGTAGGAAATTTAAGCCTTATGAAGTTCACTTTTGTTCCTCCTTGACCAGATCCAGCTTGAACACATCTCTGCTGCTTCTGCCACTGCTTTCAGGGCTCTGGTTTTTTCCTCCCTGCAACTGAGAGCTGTTTCATGAGGCTGTATGCAGACGTTCCTACAAACCCCTAGCTCCAATTTCTGCTGTGAGGACTTTGACCTGATAGCCTTCTCTCCTCAGGCTGTTTGCCAGATCAGCATACTTTCCAGTCTTGTAGATTTGAGCTGCCTCCATTCTGTTCTCATATGGCACCGTGAGCTCGATCATGATCAGCTGCTTGGTTGACTGAGAGTGGACTACTATGTCTGGTCTCATGCCATTCTTGCTGATAATCTCTGGGTGACTCTTCTGGGAGGTCTGCAGTGCACTCCCAGTCATCTGGCCCGTCCAGCAGACTCTGCCTGCATGTTCCGAGTAGCACTGTTGTTCTTGGCCATGATTCGCTGCCTCCTGCCGTGAAGAATGTTGCCGTGCTTTTGGAGTCCTGATTTTCCCTTTTGTGGTGTTGGTACCAGCCCAGACTACTTGTACAATCTCTTTGAGCACTTGGTTGTGCCTCCATGTGTACCTTCCTTGAGCCAGGGCTACTTTACATGAGCTAAGGACATGCTCCACTGTTTGTTTTCCATGGCAGAGGGGGCATGAAGGATCGTCTGTTTTTCCCCACTTCACCAGGTTTGCATTTGAGGGCAGAAGGTCATGTGCAGATCTGAGAATGAAGCTGATCATGAGAGGGGCATGTGCCAAATGTCATTCCAAGTGAGACTTCTTTGAGTGCATTCTCCCACGTTGTCCATCGCCCTTGCTGGCTCTGCTGGACTGCTTTTTGGAGTCTTTTTTGGTCTTCTTCTTTTCTCATCTCCTGAATCATCATGTCTCTTTTGGTTTTTCCTTTGGCCTTTGACCACCATTCAGTTTTGGTCATTCCCAGTCCTTGTCTGTTGGTCTGTGTGTGTCCTGTTATTTCTCTGATCTTGAGACTTTCTTTTGCAGAATCCATCGCCTCTTGAACTTTCCATTTTCTGCCTGTCTTCAGCTGGGGCTTGATTGCTTCTACCACCTTGTCTCCTGAGTCCTCCAGCATGCTTTGAAGTCTGATCTTCCCTGCTTTGTATTCCTCCAGGATGGATTTCAGTGGTAGTTTCAGCTTTGCTTGGCGACAGTACAGCGCTATGTCAGTCAGACAGGGTGGGACACCAAGCCATTTCCTTGTGAACTTGTTTATTTTGGATTCCATTGCCTCCACTATGCTGGTGCAGATGTCGTATATCATCAGAGGCCATAGGAGCTTTGGTATCAGCATGAACTGCAGACACCAGACCTGTATTTTTGCCAGGGAGCCCACACTGGTCAATGGTCTCCAAGCCTTCTTCCGACATCTGTTTGGTTTCTTTGCTCTTTGTGTTTCAGCGTCATCATATACATCTTCCAAGGTTCTTGACTGGCTCTTCTGAAACTGTTGGAATGGCCTGGTTGGCAACACTGAAGACCACAGATTCGGCCACTTTTCCTTTCCTCAGTGAGAGACTCCGTGATTTCTTTGGCTTGAACTTCATTCTGGATGAGGCAACTATGTCATCCAGCCTCTCCAGCACATGACGTGTCTCGTCTTCTCTGGATGAAATCACTGTAGTGTCATCCATGAAGGCCTTGAGAGGGGGCATCTTGTATCCATCACCAAGGTCTGTTTGTCTTGCGTTGCTTGTTGCTGCTTTCAAGATGACTTCCATTGCCAACACGAACAGTATTGGGGAAATTGCACAGCCCATTGCAATGCCCACTTCCAAGTTGATCCAATCTGTTGTGTACTTCTTGGTAGAGAAGCGCATCGAGAAGCCATTGATGTATTTCTTGAGCATGTCGCGGATGTTCTTTGGCACATGGTACATCTCAAGAGCCGACTGTATCATCTCATGGGGTACAGATCCATATGCGTTTGCCAGATCAAGCCACCACACTACGTCCAGGTCTCTCTTTTCTGTTTTTGCTCTTTGGATTGCGTCCCAGATCATTGTGGCATGTTCTACACAGCCAGCCACGCTTGGGGATGCCACCTTTCCTGGACTGACACATCCAAGTACTGTTTTTCCATGAGGTACTTGGTCAGCCTTGCTGCCATGACAGAGAAGAAGATTTTCCCTTCAACGTTCAGTAGTGATATTGGCCTGAACTGGCTGATGTCACTTGAGTTTTGCTCTTTGGGGATGTACACACCATCTGCCGTCCATCCGCTGACTGGCCGCTGATCGCAGCAGCCTGTGGAGCCACTCCAGCACCTTGGGACATTTCTTGTACAGCTGGTAAGTATTCCGTTTGGCCCTGGTGATGATTTGGCTCTGGCTTTGTCGACAACCTTCTTGATTTCCGCCAGCGTTGGAGGCTTGTCATTGAACTGTTCCTCAGGGTTGGTTGGCCACACCAAGCCTTGAATGTCGAGTGGTGCTTTACTCTGTGAGTCGGAGTATGTTTTCCTCAGATGCTGCTCAAGAACGTCTTGTCCACACTTAGGGTCCCAGATTTTGGCTGCTCAGAGTTTCTGGCAAACTGGAAGGGGTGTCTGAAGAAGCGCTCTTGTGTCTTCTTTTTTTTGCTCTTCCTCTTCCTCACAGATTCCGCTTTGCTGAGGGCACTGTGTTTTGCTTTCAGGTCTTCCCAGAGTTTTTCCAAGCCTTGTTTTTCAGCTGGCAGTGCGGTCTTCATTTGCTTCTTGAGGTTTTTCTTTTGGACCCTGATCTTGTCCATCTCTTCTTGGCGTCTGGATTTCTTTGGAGGTGTTTTCTCTTTAGGTAGTTTTGCTCCATAGGCGTCTCTACATGTGGCATACACAATGTCCCCATACGTGGCTAGTTTGTGCTCCAGGGTGCTTTTCCCTATCAGTGCATCGAGTCTTTGGACGATTTTTGCATCCAGTTTCTCCCAATCTTTAGTCTCGTTTGCTCGTGGCAGGTTGAGTTTCAGGCGCCTGGCATCGAGGGCCTGTGCAAATTCCTCATCCGAACCAACAGCGTGGATGTCCTTGGCACTGTGGTTTAAATCCTGGCCTTGGTCTTCCGACGTCTTATCTGCTGATGCAGTGCGCTGCTGCTCATTCAGATGAGTCTTCACACATCCCATCTTTGTTCTGTGAATCTTCATGCCACGGGTGGTAGCGAAACGCTTCCCACAGACACATGGATATCCATTGGTCCATGTTCATAGTCCGTTTGGGATTTGCAGTCGTGATTGGTTGAGCACCGATGGATTCATCATTCTCTCCCCCTTCGGTGAATCCTGGGAGCATCTTTTCCTCTTGTTTCTAATAGCCACATGTTGAAGGCAAAGTGGGGAGCCAGCCCACAGAGCCCTTGGTTCTGGTCTTTCCCAGTGTCCTCCAGTCTTTCCCGGACGTCCTTCGGCCTATTCCCGGAAGTCAATGGTTTACCCATGCATCAGTAGAGAAAGAAACTCGTGGAGAGCGTGGCAGCAGAGAGTCCTCAGAAGAGAAGCCCCCTTCAAGCAAGTGTTTCGGCCCTTAACTCCTGACACTCTAGGGGGGTTGGGCCACACCCGGTTCATGACTCCGGATGTTCCTCTGCTGCCCCTTTTTTTCCCATCTCTGGACGAGCCATGGCTGGGATTCGAACCCATGCCCTTCTGGACATGCTCATTTTCCACTTAATGACTCGCGCACTAACCACTGAGCCACACAGGGACACCTGATATTTGTAGGAAATTTAAGCCTTATGAAGTTCGCTTTTGTTCCTCCTTGACCAGATCCAGCTTGAACACCTCTCTGCTGCTTCTGCCACTGCTTTCAGGGCTCTGGTGTTTTCCCTCCCTGCAACTGAGATATATATACTCTTGTCGGATTTGACTAGATTTGGTTAAGTTTTAACAGAAAAAAAAAATTTGTAGTGTACATAGTCACGTTTTAAACTATAGTACAGCAAGCATCGGATCCCAAGATTTAACTTTTTTTTTTAAAAGAAACTTCTATCCAGAACATGGTACCAAAGAACAAAACGTCAACAAAAGTTTAGTGTATAGAGGCTACGTTAAAAAAAAAAGTACCACAGATGAAATGCCGGGCACTTCAAACGGCTCATATACGCATGCTTACTTGTATATATAAAGAGAGAGAAGGTCCACTAACAACACACAACAACAACAACAACAACAACAACAACAACAACAACAACAACAACAACAACAACAACAACAAGACAATTGGAATGCTGTGACTTTCATAACAAAAATACCCCTGTGTTTACCCTGATGTCAAAAAATCACACAGCTGAGCTTACCAGTAAACGTTCTCATCTGTTTGAACGGGCCGAAGGCCTATAATAACACCTTGTGTTGTTTGTTTTAATTGTTTTTGATTGTGTTTGTTTCCCCTACATTCCCCCCCCCCCCACTCCCCCCCACCCCTCCTCCCATGCCTTCCTCCCTCTCTCCACTATTTATCATCTTTTAAAACAAAAATCTGTGGGGTTTTTTTTTTATCTTTTGTGTTCTCTGCAATTGTATTTTTCGTTTTCCCACACGCACCTGACTCTATTAAGATCATGCTGACTTGCCCACAGGGTATGAAGACACAGGAGCGTTTTGGAAATCAAGGTACGAGACAGCCACGTTTGAGCAGGACGTTGCTGCCCTGTTTGAAGAACTGCTGCCTTTCTACCGGCAGCTGCACGCCTTTGTCCGACATCGTCTGAAGGAACAGTATGGGGAGGTGTTTCCTTCCTCTGGTCACATTCCTGCTCATCTCTTGGGTCAGTGTATGTGTGTGTGTGTGTGTGTGTGTGTGTGTGTGTGTGTGTGTGTGTGTGTGTGTCTGTGTGTCTGTGTCTGTGTCTGTGTGTGCTTGAGTGAGTGAGTTAGAGTCGTCATCATGAGTCACGTGGCTCGATTTGAAAACGTAACATTTTGGAAATTTAAGTCATATAACATAATATGAAGAAGTCACTGAAATTGGTAGATTAATATGAAAAAAAAACAGTAAAATTCCTCCGGCGCGGGCAAAATGGAAACAAAATTGATCAGACAAACATATCTGTCCTTCCGCCCATGGTCCCATCCACTTCTAGTCTGTTAGCTTCTAGTGATGTTTCTTCACCAAACGCCAGTCATAGCAGACATTCTGTCTCTCTTTCTGGAATCTAATCGACTTTTCCCCTGAAGTAAGCACAGTATTGGCATACTGTCACATCCACCCGTAGACTGCCTCCAACTTGGAGATGTACTTATAAACTGCCTCCAACCATAACGTCCGCATGTAAACTGTCTCCAACCATAACGTCCAGTGTGAACTGCCTCCAACCATAACGTCCGCATGTAAACTGCCTCCAACCATAACGTCCAGTGTGAACTGCCTCCAACCATAACCTCCAGTGTGAACTGCCTCCAACCATAACGTCCAGTGTGAACTGCCTCCAACCATAACGTCCAGTGTGAACTGCCTCCAACCATAACGTCCAGTGTGAACTGCCTCCAACCATAACGTCCAATGTCAACTGTCTCCAACGATAACGTCCAGTGGAAACTGTCTCCAACCATAACGTCCAGTGTGAACTGCCTCCAACCATAACGTCCGCATATGAACTGCCTCCAACCATAACGTCCAATGTCAATTGTCTCCAACCATAACGTCCAGTGTAAACTGTCTCCAACCATAACGTCCAATGTCAACTGTCTCCAACCATAACGTCCAGTGTAAACTGTCTCCACCATAACGTCCAATGTGAACTGCCTCCAAACAGAGCCGAGATGTAGAGCCAAGATGTTCAATCAGTGAACCTTGCCTTTGAAACGGACATTGAGCTTAGAGCTATTGCAGCATTATGATTTTAAATCGGCCCAATAAAAGGCGATGTTCGGAAATCTACAAGGGAGGTAATCCATGTTGGAGCTCGCGCTCAGTGAGAGTGATCCCGCAGTTTTCATGAGACAAATGGCGCTTGGCACGCCCACAGAAACGTTGTCCCATCAGCCATCATGAAAAGTTCAACCAGACTGAGAACATGGCACAGCATGGGTTTAAACCCTGCGCCAGTGATGCAAATGGGGGATGTCCTGGTCATTGTCATGTCGTGCTGCTTAAGATCAAGTATTGGAATCTCTAGATCTGCTTTGGAAAAAAGAAAAAAAAAAACAAAAACAGGCATTGTCTTCCCTTGATTATTTTTTTCCAGCACGGATTTAATCAGGCTATGGTTGTTTTTCACCGCCTCTTGAACATACACAGGGTAATGATTAAACTCGAATTTTTTTTTTTTTTTTTTTTTGTAATGAAGATGTACACACAAAATCGTTAACTCAATATAGCCCCTTGTATTTTTGATAAGCTCTGCTGGGGATCATTTTGATTATGATGTACACACAAAATCGTTAACTCAATATAGTCCCTTGTATTTTTGATAAGCTCTGCTGGGGATCATTTTGATTATGATGATGCACATATCTTTATTACAATAACTCCTAGGAAGTGGTTCGCAGTGGAATTTTAAAATCGTGTAACTACCCATGCAGAAAAGGGTTCTTCTTCCAAGAATACTGATTTCTGCTGAGCCACGATCATTATATTCGGATGAATAAATCCAAAAAAATGAAAGAGTTGTTAAATTGAATGAACGATATTGACTGAATCACACGGGAAACGACTGGATGGAGCGCCAACTGGCAGCACTTCAGTCGGCTCTACCAAGGTAGGCAGCCCGTTGTGTAAACGAGAATGCAGATTGTAAAGCGCTTAGAGCTTGGTTTCTGACCGGGGATACGCGCTATATAAGTTCTCTCTTTTAAAAAAAAGTATCTCCATAAACATTCACATTTGGCCTGAGTTGAAAACAACTCCAGCAACAACCAGCCAACCAATAACACAAGCAAAGAAAGTCTGTTTGCCTGCTTTTTGTAATCTTAGGTGATCATCATTGGAAAGGTCTCCTAGTGACCTATCTTCAGTGTCTGTTGGTGTACCGTGTTGAGCAGTGTTGCCTTGTTCCCAAACAGATTGCTTGATGCCAGTGCTTCATTCTTCAGCTGACAGGTCACGGCAGGTACTCTTCCCTTAATGCCCCTCTGGACACCCAAGTGCTATTTTTTTGCCACTGCATGCCTTGTATTTCCGGGCTGTCGGTATCAGTCGTCTCTCTCTCTCTCTCTCTCTCTCTCTCTCTCTCTCTCTCTCTCTGAGACAATGGAATAATAATTCCCCCCCCAAAATCAAACCGTCTATTATCTTCTGAAATGTGTTCGTTTAGTTTTGTCATTGCATACGTGTGAAACCGTATCAGTCTGTCTGTCTGTCTGGTATGAGTACAAAACGTTTGGCCCCGTAGTGCTGTAAAACTATCCATTAATTGTTCAGCATGCTCTTGTGGGATCCCCACCTCAACAGAATCGACCCCATGGTCGCCACACTTCCTGATGTGAGTTGTGTCCTTTTACAGTTGGTACACTGGATAGTTGAGTTATCAGCTTAATACATGGTTTAAACAGTATTATTTACACTTCGCAATCACATAGTTTTACAATAAATGTGAACATTTGAACAAGTTAGTGCTCATAACGTTTTCAAATGCTTACATATGTGACAAAAGAAAATGGCAGGAGAAATAAAAGACGCAAAAATATACATACCCACACGTATACATAGTTATAAATATGTACATGCACACATACATACATTCCACATGCACATATACTTAAATGCAAACACGTACAAAATCAATCAAGAAATCTCCAAATGTTTGATTAAAAATTCATTTGAAAAAAAAATCAAGAAAAATAAACTTCTTCGTCTTCTTCTCCTCCTTCTCTTCCTCCTCCTCTTCTTCTTCTTCTTCTTCTTCTTCTTCTTCTTCTTCTCGCCCATTACTCTCTGAAGAGTCACTGGAGAACCAGTCACCAAATTCATTTAGCTCTCGTGGCTGTGTACCAAGACCTTGGAAATGGTAAAAACACACACTGACGAATTGAAAAACAGCCAGACCAATGGAATTGTGCAGGCAATATGTGGGCCCAGGATTGGTACAGTCTTCAAGACCTGCTGATGCCCTATCCGGACAAAGCATCCTGGATGTCACAGTTCACAGAGCAGATGGTTCAACAGGTATGCCTTCACAGTCCCTTTCGATTTCTAAATGCAGCCGGGTCTCACGTGCCGTTATCTACTGGTTTTGTGGCAGGTGTGCTTCTGCTTCATTTCTGCTGTTACGCTTTTCTTCCTTCTCTTTAATCTCACCTGCAAGCGAAGCATTAGAAAGCAAAGTGTTGGTTTCGTCTCTCTCTCTCTCTCTCTCTCTCTCTCTCTCTCTGATAATATATATATATATATATATATATATATATATATATATATATATATATATATACATACATACATACATACATACATATATGCAGGCTTGTTTCAAGCTTTCGCTCTCTTCAGGATGTTTTTTGGGGCGCGCTATCGGTGTTATATAGCGTGCGGGTCCTGATTTCATTTTTGTGCGTGTGGGTCAATTATATTCATTGCACGTGCTATCTGTGGTTCTCGGGTTGCTTGCTGTGGTCTGTTCATGGGGAATTCGCTGCCAAAGATTTCCATTTATGCCTGCAATTATTTACTATTTCTACTTTTGTATTCAAAGTTGCTAAATAGGGTTTACATAGTATTAAACCATTTTTCTGTGGAACATAAGTTGCATTAAAAAAAAAAAATGTTGTACGGTGTTGCTCTTTTTATGATTTTCCGTGATATGCTGTATTTTTATTTTCTTTAAGCCTGCAAATGTATTTACTCAGTTCTGTTTGGTTTTTGTATTTTTCTTTGTTGAATGACTGTTTGTGGTTTGCGTATCTAGTTTTATTGTAAATGCATTTGTTGCTTTGGGGGCACTGTTCTTTTCTAGTGCAATTGCAAGATATCCTTTCATCACTCTTCTTTGCTGTGTTGCTTTTCATTTTGTTGAATGAATCGATTATGTTTTTGAGGTTGGGCATACATGAGTATGATAGTTTGATGGTGTTTTTGTTTACTATAATGACAACAAATGCCTTTACAATAATATGTATACCAAGCTACTGTAACATCAGAAAATGAAACAGAAACATATAAAGGGATTACTGAAAACCACTTTAAAACTAAATACGCAAACCACAAACAGTCATTCAACAAAGAAAAATACAAAAACCAAACGGAACTGAGTAAATACATTTGGAGACTTAAAGATAAAAAAAAAAAAAAAACTACAGCATATCATGGAAAATCATAAAAAGAGCAACACCGTACAACATTTTTTTTTTAAATGCAACTTATGTTCCACAGAAAAAAATTAATACTATGTAAACCCTATTTAGCAACTTTGAATACAAAAGTAGAAATAGTAAATAATTGCAGGCATAAATGGAAATCTTTGGCAGCGAATTCCCCATGAACAGACCACAGCAAGCAACCCGAGAGCCACAGATAGCACGTGCAATGAATGTAATTGACCAACACGCACAAAAATGAAATCAGGACCTGCACGCCATATAACACCAATAGCGCGCCCCTCAAAACATCCTGAAGAGAGTGAAAGCTTGAAACAAGCTTGTAGAGATATTTTTACTTCTTCTACATTTTAACTCTTGGTGATGAGAACACCACAGAATTGGACTGTGGTGTGTCTCTATTTGACACCAAGAGAACAAACACAATCGGCCGTGTTTCCCTGATGGGATCCAGCAGACGAAAGGCCTAGGAGCAGGTGATACATAATGATCTGTCTTTGAGAGTGATTGCAATGGTTCCCCTATGCAGCTAGTGAAGGGTTTTCCTATTTACAGTACACATTTTCCCATTTTCTTCTTCTTCAACCCCCCCCCCCCCCCCCTTTTCTTTTTAATTATTTTTTTTCTCCAAATCTTTGCCAAGTCATTATTATAGTGATGGAAGAATCGTTAGCCTGCACTTGTTTTCCCCCCCCACTACTTAATTGTTCAGCACTGTATTGTTTGGTCAATCGGCGGGCGATTGCATCTCTTAGGAGATCCAGGTAAAGGTTGTTCTGCACAAATTCTTAGCTGCTGACAATGCTTGGGTTATTGAACAGCAGAGCTGACCACTCAGACTGTTCCATATCTTTTGATCTCCCTTGCATCCTTAAATGGATCCTCAAGCATAGGCTCAAAGATGTCACCTACATTTTACACTGTTTGCATAATGTTTTTAGTTTTTCAGCAACTTTTTTCCACTCTGTCATTTGGTTTATTCTACTACCTTTTGCTGGCTGCTTTGGGGTTGCTGTTGGATTCTTTTTTGAACCCTTGGTGATGAAAACACTACAGAATTACGGACTGTGGTGTGTCTCTATTTGACACCAAGAGAACAAACACAATCAGCCGTGTCTCCCTGATGAGTCCGATCCAGCGGACGAAAGGCCTAGGAGCAGGCGATACATGAAGATCTGTCTTTGAGAGGGATTGCGATTGTTCCCTTATGCAGCTAGTGAAGGGTTTTCCTATTTACAGTACACATTTTCCCATTTTCTTCTTCTTCAACCCCCCCCCCCCCCCCCCTTTTTTTTAAATTTTTTTTCTCCAAACCTTTGCTAAGTCATTATTATAGTGATGGAAGAATCGTTAGCCTGCACTTGCTTTCCCCCACTACTTAATTGTTCAGCACTGTACACACACACACACACACACACACACACACACACATATATATATATATATATATATATATATATATATATATATATATATATATATATATATATATATGTGTGTGTGTGTGTGTGTGTGTGTGTGTGTGTGTGTGTGTGAATACCCATATAGAGATCTTTATGCATGTGTTCCTTTGACATGCATTGCGAGACGTATTCGATATAGTAGAAGAAAAGATTGCACGGTAACACACATTACTGAAGTAGCAGTTGATTCTTCTGAGAGTTTTTCTAGGCTATAAAATAAAATAACTTTAAATTCCAGTAGGTAAACATCGATTATATCTTTCAGAATTACACAGCCAGGAAGATCTTTGAAGTAGCAGACGACTTCTTCACCTCGCTGGGTCTGGAACCGATGCCACAGGCATTCTGGGACAAGTCCATGTTGGAGAAACCTGAGGATGGCAGGGAGGTCGTCTGTCACGCTTCCGCCTGGGATTTCTACAATGGAGTGGACTTCCGGTAAGTGAACAGGAGGAGGAGGAAACCCACAGAAAAGAGAACGAACTAAAATGAAAAGTGTAGTGTGTCACTGCAGAAAGAAAGGGGAAAAAGAAGAAAAAAAAGAAAGGAAGAAGAAAGAAATAAAGAAAAAAAGAAAGAAAAGGAAAAGAAAAACAAAAGCTGTGTGTGTGATGGTATGATCAAGCGCATCAACTGGGTCAAAGTTTGTTTTAAGGATTATTACAACGGCGCTGCGTTGAATCGGGCCGACCAGAGATCCATAGTAAGATGATTATTAGTATTATTATTAGTATTATATTATTTCAGGTAACCTTTAGAGTGTGCATATGTCAGGTAACCCCCGGAGTGTGCATGTGTCAGGTAACCCTCAGAGAGCGCATGTGTCAGCTTGTGTTACTCTGTGACATGCATAGAGTATTAAAACGTTTTCTGGTTGAATTCACTTTGACCCTTGATGGTAGGTAGACACAACAGAAACAAATAGTATTGAAGGTGAGTGAGTGGTGATTCTTCCTGCGTAGAGTGAGTCTGGTGCAATGCCCTGGGTGTACCACAGAGTGCTCGGCTAAGGTCTACTGACAACAGCAACAACCAACCGTGCTGAAGTCTTCAGGTCAATGAGAATGATCGTCTCACTGACGGTGTGGTCCATACAGGGTCAAGCAGTGCACGCAGGTCAACATGCAGCACTTCAGCACGGCACACCACGAGATGGGCCACATAGAGTACTTCCTGCTCTACAAACACCACCCCGTGGTCTTCAGGGGCGGCGCCAATCCAGGTGATCAGAAACAAACCCGTGCCCTTTCTGGCACTGATTCAGCCCTTAGAAAAAAACACACACACACACACACGAATTGATGGAACATTTTTGTGAGCTCGTGATCTTTTTTGGTTTTAAACTATGGACACCCGTGATGTTTATTTCCCATTTTGTGTGATTTTATGTTTTAGTATGAACTGAAAATAAATTACTGTTTTGCATTCATACATTCATTTGGTGCGCGCACAGAAGATTATTTAACTTGAAAAGCTGGAAGTTTGTCGTGTTGTTGTATTATAACCAAGGCTTCATCCCTCCCTAAGAACACAGCATGCTGAGCCTGGTGTGTAAAACGTTATCATCATTATTATCATTGTTGTTATTATCATTGTTATTATTATTATTGTTATTATGATTATTTACTCGTGACTATGTAATGAAACTTCAGTTTAAGAAGCGTACATTTGAATAAATTTCTTATAGAATACGGTTTCGGGTATCTATAATTGCCTATGCTTGTCCGATGCAAAATCTAATATATCGGACATATTCAGGTTGTTCGAATGTTTCTGGATAGTCTTCGTGGACTCTTATTAATTTCGATCTGGACACGCCGAAAAATACGCGTCCACTTCTTTACAATGACTTCTTTACTGAACTCTGTCCCCATTCTCCAAGAGAAAAAATCTTGACGGATCAGTCAGAGCTGAATGAAGATATCCCCTGTCTGTCTTCCGCTCATCATCTTCAAACTCCTTTTACTAAAGTACTGCTAAACAACGGTTTTATTCCTACGTCTGGTCTTTGTTTTTCAGCTGCCATTGACAGGATGTATCGATGACACCACAAGCACTTTCTGATCTTCCCAGACTCGTTGCTAGGTCATCTAGACCAACTGCTGACTTTTAAAGATGAGATCGAGCGTAAAGTTTCTGTCACTGCTAAAAACTGGGTTGCAGAATCTATGCTAGGATTTCAGACAGAGTTTAAGTCATGGCTCAAGGCTTTTGAAGTTACAATTACGGATAGACAACACCTGTAGATCTGCGTGAACGTACAAGCCATTCTAGGGGACAGCATCTGTAGATCTGTCTAAACGTACAGGCCATTGTAGGGGACAGCATCTGTAGTCTGTTTAAACGTACAGGCCATTCTGGGAGAGCCGTTGTCAAATGATTAGAGGATTTGCCTGCTGAGCCTACGGTCTGTGGTTCGAACCGAATCCAATTACTCTTTTACGGTTGAATGTTTTCTTGGCTTGAAAACCTTCTCTGTCCACCCAGCAGGAAATGGCACCTGATTCAGTTCAGGGAAGATTAAATGCGGCGGAAGGAGAGGGATAGGATTCGCCTTTCATCATGCCGTGCCCAAGACATTGAACTTCAAACTATAGCTGCTTGAACCTTTTGATCTTTTCAGTCCTATCACTTGTTCATTATTGGACAGTTAAGAAATGCTACATAGTGGAGGCATCAGATGAAGCCCTCGCTGTTAAACATGATGATTAAGTGACGTGATCTGCTGCGTGACGTTACAAGGCACCAAAGTATCACAATGGACTCCATCAAAACCCTGTTCTGCGATGTTCTGTCCCAACAATTCTCGCTTTCCTTTGGCAAGAAATGTTCTTCTTTTGATGCTCGTTTGTTCAGATTTGTTTCTAATCAGCTGCATACGTTACAGTGTCACTTTGCATTACGATTTAAAACGTAATGTAAATTACCTTTCGTGTAAGCTCGGCTGTTTATATAGTTAAAATGAATTGATTTGATATGGTCCGATTCCGTAACCTATAGAAGCAGTGATGTCACAGGATTTCACGAGGCTGTGGGTGACGTCATGTCGCTGTCAGTGGAGACCCCCAAACATCTGCATCAGATTGGCCTGCTGCCCGTATTGATGGAGGATTATGGTGAGTGTATGTATGATGGAGGATCATGGTGAGTGTATGTATGACGGAGCATCATGGTGAGTGTATGTATGATGGAGGATCATGGTGAGTGTATGTATGATAGAAGATAATGGTGAATGTATGTATGATGGAGGATAATTGTGAGTGTATGTATGACGGAGCATCATGGTGAGTGTATGTATGACGGAGCATCATGGTGAGTGTATGTATGATGGAGGATCATGGTGAGTGTATGTATGATGGAGGATCATGGTGAGTGTATGTATGATGGAGGATCATGGTGAGTGTATGTATGATGGAGGATCATGGTGAGTGTATGTATGATGGAGGATAATGGTGAGTGTATGTATGATGGAGGGTCACGGGGAGTGTATGTATGATGGAGGATCATGGTGGGTGTATGTATGATGGCAGATAATGGTGAGTGTATGTATGATGGAGGATAATGGTGAGTGTATGTATGATGGAGGATCATGGTGAGTGTATGTATGATGGAGGGTCACGGGGAGTGTATGTATGATGGAGGATCATGGTGGGTGTATGTATGATGGCAGATAATGGTGAGTGTATGTATGATGGAGGATAATGGTGAGTGTATGTATGATGGAGGATAATGGTGAGTGTATGTATGATGGAGGGTCACGGGGAGAGTATGTATGATGGAAGATAATGGTGAGTGTATGTATGGGAAACATAAGAACATTACCCAACCACAGGTTTAGCAGTTCAGAGAATCGGTCGACTTTAACACGAATGATGATGTCCAACACAGCGTGAAGAGACAACTATCTAGTGCGATTGGTTCTATATCTAGATGTTTCATTAACTTTCACCGGATAAGTAGACCCTATTGGTTCCTTGCGAAGGAAAATACACAAACGCTGTTACGGGTGTACAAAGGGACAGTACTCTGTGAAGCACGATCCGTGTGGTAGATGATGAAGATCACACGGTAACTGAGTCAATGCCAGCTTTTGAGTCGTTGTACGCAATAATACAGTAATTATGCACACTTTGCATGCTGAGATTTTCCGTAATAGATCATTGTAATGGGTTTACAAACTTCAATAAATCACTTGCGGCTCAGAGGCTTTGGACCTGGACATAGTGCCTGCGGTTCTGAAGTAACGACCAGCATCCTTGCTCCTGCCCGTTATTCTCTCTATCTCTGTTCCTTTCTTCTGCTTCAGAGTCCCAGCTGAATTTCCTGATGGCCATGTCGCTGCAGAAGATCGCCTTCCTGCCCTTTGGCTATCTCATCGACCAGTGGCGCTGGTCCGTGTTCCGTGGAGACACCACCCCGAACAACTACAACCAGGCCTGGTGGGACCTCAGGTGGGAACTGGATGCTACAGTCTATTCACCACATAAAGATGTGAAGTTCGTCTCAAAATTCATTTTGCATTTCAGTATTTTAATATCCAAAGAGAAACGGGGCATTTTTTTCTTAATTGTCACCACAGCAGATCATGCCTCCCATTATACAGTTCCCCTCATAGTCCAGGTGTCAGCCGTCTGCAAGAAGAGGCCCATTACGGTCGTTGTGAGGTCACCAGCTAGAAGATACCCTGCACTGCCATCGGTCATTAGGCTTGCGCTCACTCTGTCCTCTTTCAGCAAAACGGGACGGTTCCATGACCAACTTCTTTGGACAAACGAATCAACAGAGTCACAGAGTCGTAAGATAAATCGATGTGTACATGTACGTGTATGTGTGTGTGTGTGTGTGTGTGTGTGTGTGTGTGTGTGTGTGTGTGTGTGTGTGTGTGTGTGTGTGCAGAAGCTAACATTTTGTGGTTTGCTTGTAGAACACTTTGCAAATCACCATCTTCCGCTCTATGAAATCCCTTTCAGGTGCAGTCTGCAAGGTGTGTCTCCCCCTCTGACACGATCAGAGGAGGACTTTGACCCTGGTGCCAAGTACCACATTCCCAACAACGTTCCCTACGTCAGGTGAGTACCACTGTATACAGAGGTGACAACCGATCGACAGAACGTGTGCATGCAACGGCATTCACAATGAATCAAATGCACCCTCAATACGGACAGTACAGGCACCAAGAATCAGATGCACCTAGTAAGATATGTTCTGTGTTAGTAGTAGTGCCAGTAACGGGCGCTTAATTTAGGATGGTGTCAACGTAGGGCGCTGGTAGTAGTAGACTTTACTGGAAAATCTCTACAAATAAAAAATGCCGACAGTGAATATTGTCTGCAGTCGATGAGGGATGTAAGAACGCCGACATAGCGGCACCAGCTGTACAGGTCATGATTTCAGCAGACTGTAGGCGCAGTGGATAGAACGCCGACAAGGCGGCACCAGCTGTACACGTCATGATTTCAGCAGACTGTAGGCGCAGTGGATGCTGATGTATGGGAATACAGGAGAATTTCTGCAGACGGATCAACACTGCCTGCATCAGCCTCTCCAACCAGTATCAGCTCGTTTCTCACGATGACTTCGGGTGACCGAACCACGAAGGGAATCAGCCACACTGCCTGCTGATATAGACAGACTTATTCTGGACAGGCTGGTCGTCTTCTCCTCCAGTGTCTATCCAGAATATATCGGAAGACTTCCTGAATGAAGTGCTGTAGGAACTGGGCGAGAACAAGAAGGAAGCTCCTTCCCTCTCTCTCCCTTCCCCCGAAATTGATGAGTAGAAGGGAGCAGACATGGTTTTGCCCCCCCCCCCCCCCCCCCCCACCGGCCCAGCACTCCCCCCCCCGAATTTCACCAAACATAATAAGGAAAGAAGAAGAGAAGGAGGTGGAAAACGAGGTAATAAAAGCAACTTTTACAAGGTGGTCTGCAGTCAGTGTTTTGGGATAACGTTGTGTGTGTGTGTGTGTGTGTGGGGGGGGGGGGGGGGGGGGCGTTCGTTTCCACATGAAAAGAATATTCGTTCAGTCAGCTCTCTCTCTCTCTCTCTCTCTCTCTCTCTCTCTCTCTCTCTCCCCCCGAAGTTTCGAATCTACCCCACCGGTCCAAAGGCCAGCCTTCATCACCCGATGTTTTTCCATTCCTCCTACATCTATACCCCAGCCAGGGTGATTATCGTTCACATTCTTTTCCTAAGGGGCGTGTGCACATGGTACTGCTGAATCTGATCTGTCTCACTGAAGCAGGGCTTTCCTGAAGTTCCTTCTCTCAGTTCACTAAGACTGGTGGAGAGTTTCCCACACAGCTTCACCCCCCTCCCCCCCCCCCCTCTCCTGACCCTGTGTCAGATGCCATTGTCTTCCATATTGATGTTTCTTTCTTCCCTTTCCTTGCCACGTTTGATTGTACGTTATGGGGGATCACACGTTTTAGTTCGTCATCCCCCCCCCCCCCCCCCCCCGTATTCATTGGTACTTTCTCTCTCTTATCCTCTTCTGTTCTGCCCTTTTTCATACTTTTTCCCATGCTTTATACAGTAATGTTGTTATATGTTGTAGCATGTTTACTATGCAACATTGTGTCAATTTAAGGAGTGCGGGGACGTTGCGAGTGTTGCGGGGGCGTTGTGAGTTGGGTTTAGTGGTGGCGAGTCCTTACAAATGTCTAGATTTCTGTTGGTTTGTCTGTGGTAAGAGATACCATTCTTCAGTGGTTTGTCTGTGGTAAGAGGTACTATTCGTCAGGGGTTTGTCTGTGGTAAGAGGTACTATTCGTCAGGGGTTTTTGTCTGTGGTAAGAGATACCATTCTTCGGGGTTTGTCTGTGGTAAGAGGTACTATTCGTCAGGGGTTTGTCTGTGGTAAGAGGTACCATTCGTCAGGGGTTTGTCTGTGGTAAGAGGTACTATTCGTCAGGGTTTGTCTGTGGTAAGAGGTACCATTCTTCAGGGTTTGTCTGTGGTAAGAGGTACCATTCTTCAGGGTTTTGTCTGTGGTAAGAGGTACCATTCGTCAGGGGGTTGTCTGTGGTAAGAGGAGCTATTCGTCAGGGGTTTGTCTGTGGTAAGAGGTACTATTCGTCAGGGGTTTGTCTGTGGTAAGAGGAGCTATTCGTCAGGGGTTTGTCTGTGGTAAGAGGAGCTATTCGTCAGGGGGTTGTCTGTGGTAAGAGGTACCATTCGTCAGGGGTTTCGGATGAGCTCGTGACTATGATTGTATTCCAGGTGTCGATCTGATGGTAAACGTCTTTGGGCTGGTTGATCACAGGATCACATGTCTTTAAACCATAACTGGGATTATCCAAACGTTCTTCTGTGGTAAGCTCTCTACAGACAAGAGCACATCGGAAACTTGGCGAGGCTAGGACATAGATCTCTGTTTAATGACAGCGTGCGTGATGGTTCCTACACTCTCACGTACTATGCTACATCGTTCAACTGTCACATCTGTCGAGAAGAAAGAATCGTACATTTTCTTCGTTTGTGCGTGACAGGTATTTCGTCAGCTTCGTGATCCAGTTCCAGTTCCACCAGGCGCTGTGTGTGATGCAGCCGGACACCAGGGACCACTGCACACCTGTGACATCTACAACTCCACTGAGGCTGGAGACAAACTGAGGTCAGTGCATACTGACCATAGGTAGACTGATATAGGTGACATCTACAACTCCACTGAGGCTGGACACAACTGAGGTCAGTCCATACTGACCATAGGTAGACTGACATAGGTGACATCTACAACTCTACTAAGGCTAGAGACACATTAGGTTGTTTAATCATGTATGTTCATATCACGTTCGAGAACATGCTGTTTTATGATTTAGCTAATATTATGTGCAGGACCAAGTCGTTTAGTTCTGTGTGTAAATATCTGCTACAGGGCCATGCAGTTGAATCCTGTTTCTAAATGTCACATGCCTCGACTGTATTGTATAATCTTGTATGACAATATCACGTGCAGGGCCATGCTGTTTAATCCTGTATGTTAATGTCACGTGCAGGGCTATGCTGTTTCATCCTGTATGTTATGTCACGTACAGGCCCATGCTATTTCATCCTGTATGTTAATGTCACGTGCATGGCCATGCTGTTTCATCCTGTATGTTATGTCACGTGCAGGGCCATGCTGTTTCATCCTGTATGTTATGTCACGTGCAGGGCCATACTGTTTAATCCTGTTTGTCAATGTCACGTGCTGGGCCACGCTGTTTCATCCTGTATGTCAATGTCACATGCATGGTCATGTTGTTTCATCCTGTATGTTATGTCACGTGCAGGCCCATGCTGTTTCATCTTATATGTTAATGTCACGTGCAGGGCCATACTGTTTAATCCTGTTGTCACACTGAGCACAAATGCATGCACGAACTCAGCTCAGCATTCACTCCGTGCACACGCAGTCTCTCCAAACAACCAGAAGGCGCACTACAATAACTCTTTTTTCTCCCCCTCCTCTCCGGGGAAATTTACTAAACGATAATCAACTTTTCCAGCATAACAACACATTTGTTTTGCAATATTTAAGTTCTGTTCCTCCACTCCAGTGGACATACAAACATTCCACAGGTCCACTATCTGGGACCAAATTTCATCTCATTATACATAGTAATCCACAAGAACTTTTACAGGTTTCTCCTCCTCGATAGAGAAACAATTTATACACTTTCCAAAGAAGAATTTTTAGATGGCTTAAAATACAGGAACAGCATCTGAGTTCCGACCCAGGGGGACAATCAAAAATCATAGTGGGTCAACATGACAAACGCGTTAGATTCTCTCACGACTGCCGCAGTCGTTGTTCTCTTCAACTAAGTTCTCCAATTCTGGAGACAATTAGGTGCTGCCACAGCACTGGAGCCCAAATATTTGTGCGACTGCCATAGTCGCCTATCCCGTTACTGGTGCTGACACAACACCGGGAAGGGCTGAAACACGAATGAAGTCCGTGTAAGTAATCTAATTCAAAATCTGAATAATGATACATTCTTGTCCCCTTTTTCACCTTTTCTTAAAATCTTTCTCTCTTCTCTCCCCATCTGTCTATACCTCACGTGGTAATGTGGTAACGTAGATTGCAGGTGAATCTCGTTCTGCAGTTCCAAACAACCTGTCTGGTCAGTGTCCCCAAGCCATCTCCTTCCTTTACCTTAATTTCCTTCCTGCGCTCCTCCTGAGTACATATTCAGTGAGTACTCATCTAACTCTACGCATTACCAGCCCTTGGTTACTTGACCAATGGACAACGTCCGTCCACTTTCCTGAGCGAATCAACCAATAATCACTCTACGTCTATAGCCACCAGCGACACCGATCACACTGGTCAGGCCACGTAAATTGTCCTTTCTTTAACCTTTCCCTTTCCCTACCTAAGGACATGCTTTATATCAAATAAGGGCGTACGCGACGGAACGTCACATGTCGCGATGTAAGGCTACATCACATGACACCTGTATGTTAATGTCACGTGCAGGCCCACGCTGTTTAATCGTGTATGTTAATGTCACGTTCAGGGACATGCTGTTTCATCCTGTATGTTAATGTCACGTGCAGGGACATGCTGTTTCATCCTGTATGTTAATGTCACGTGCAGGCCCACGCTGTTTAATCGTGTATGTTAATGTCACGTGCAGGCCCACGCTGTTTAATCGTGTATGTTAATGTCACGTTCAGGGACATGCTGTTTAATCGTCGTGTATGTTAATGTCACGTGCAGGGCCATACTGTTTCATCCTGTATGTTAATGTCACGTGCAGGGACATGCTGTTTCATCCTGTATGTTAATGTCACATGCAGGGACATGCTGTTTCATCCTGTATGTTAATGTCACGTGCAGGGCATACTGATTCATCCTGTATGCTAATGTAACGTGCAGGACCATGCTGTTCCATCCTGTATGTTAATGTCACGTGCAGGGCCATGCTGTTTCATCCTGTATGTTAATGTCACGTGCAGGGCCATGCTGTTTCATCCTGTATGTGTTAATGTCACGTGCAGGGCCATGCTGTCCAAAGGATCCTCTGAGGTGTGGACAGTACCATTCCAGGCCCTGACAGGACAGAGCCAGATGAGCGCACAGCCCACTGATCCAGTACTTCCAGCCCCTCATGGACTACCTGGAGCAGTACAACAAGGACCACGACGTGAAGGTGGGGTGGGAGGAGGGGTGTCCTTCATCCACCAGTTCTGTTGGATTCGTGTCATTGATCTCTCCACTCTTGCTGCTGGTGGCCCTTCTCACTGCTCTGCTGTAAAATGGACAGACTTAGGTGTCTGGATGATTCTGCCATAACGTTGTGCACAAATTCACCCAGTGGCTTCAAATAAAGATTTTTTTTCTTACTTCTGCATCCCTTTTGTGTGTCAATGCTGATGGATCTTTTGCACGGTTTTTCAAAAATCTTGTTTTGGCTCTCTGGTTATGACTGCAAACAGTACAGGTTCGTCACGCTGAACCTCTAGACTACAATCCATCAGTATCCATAAGCAAAGTTACTCGTAGAACACTCGTAGAACATCCGAGTGTTACTCTTCTTTATAGTCCCTTCTAGTCGAATCAGCAAAGGCCTGTTTTGTTTTTTTTTTATTTGACTTACTTATCTGCTGTCATTTATTGTTGGGTGGATTACTGTGTATGTCGTTCTGTCGCTCACTGTGCGTAAAACAACACTGTGGAAATTCTCATAGCTGCTTTTTTGTATCATGACGTATTTTTACACTCTTTGTGTGTACGCAGATTTTACAGTACATTCCTGTTTGATACTTATTTTGAAGCTTATTTAAATGGTTGTCAGGTTATGACAGTAGATGGAACAAGCGCATCATGTAATAATGATCCTACTTTCTGAATGAGAGCTTTCAGTATCATCAGAAAATGGTGCTGGAACTACGAGCAAAGCACTACGCTGGGCTCCAATCATTTGCAATGATGCATGAACCAAAGGGTTTTGCTGGCTTCTGTGATGACCTGCATTTCACTTCTTTTTGTCTGCTGTTGTATTTTAACATACCACAGTTACAAAAGGCACGCATAGCTTAGGTAGTTCTATATGTGGTTCGTGTTGCATTCTTTCTTCCGTTGATGAACGGAAATTATAACCACTAAGATTTGGTGATGAAGAGTAGGCTTCTAAGTGGACATCGTCAGCAAGACGCGTGATTGTAACGACAGTCCATTGTGAAAATGAAGCCGGGAAAAAGAGAACAAAGCGCAGATGTCAATCTGAAATGGGCATTTATTCTGTGCAGCAAATTCACTTGTAACCATGAGAGGTGAATTGTCGGGCAAGAGGAGCTTGAATTACGCAAACCAAGGAAGTTTTGGGGTGATTGTTGTGTAAACACGGTGAACACTGCCTCGACCGACGTTGAATCTTTGCTGCTTGTGATCGACTAGCGGTCTGGTCATGGTGACCATGACTGACGAATCGTAATGTTTACATCACTGCCGACCACAGAAGTCAAAGTAAGCCCGAGGAAGGTAAGATTGTACGGAACATGCAACATGATTCTTAGACAGAATTCGAAAAAGTGATAGAAAGGACAGCAACAATAGCCGAATGATGGGACCATGTCAAATACCAATTTTTAAGTGAATCACATTTCTTCAATTGTTGCATTGTACCTTTCATTTTCCATTGACTTGTTATGCTTTCATGCAGATCCATCCATGCTGACCAATATAGACCACATGTGTTATGATTCAGGTACTACTTGTTCTTTTACAGATCCATATAAACGTGGTTGTGTGTTTCACAATGGATATGTGCCAATCATTGTCCACTGTAAATATTGTTGATAATAGTATTGTCAACAGTGTCAACATATCAAATGTACTGTGTTAGAAATCAGCGTCTAGTCGTGATGAGTTTTTTTTTTTTTCATTCCTGGTGTCTTTTGGCGAAGAGAAATAACCATACTACTTTGGCACGTTAACATGTGGAACGAGCCACGCGTGTTAATGTTTGAATACATCACGTTTAGTCTGGAAACGTGTGTAGCAGAATCTAACACTCCTTTCTTTTATGATGCCCTGGAGTCTAGGTCTAGATTAACAACCTGTCGTAAACTGGAGCATGCTGTCTACAAATAAGGTCAATACATGTGAGAGGGCTGCTTAAAGCACGGCTGTCCCAATTTCTGCGCCACCTCAGAGGCAGTGACCCACGCCGCTCATTCCGACATCCCCGTCCACAGCCACAGCCCGGCTGGTCCCGCCGCAGCCCCGGCACCGGCAATCCACAGGGAGCAGTCAATGTCAAGTCGTCAAGAGGCAACCCACCGGAGAGACACTGCACTGCTGCCGAGTCACTTCGGTGGTGTTCAGTGGCCCCTGTTCTGATCTAACATACGCAGGACACCACCTACTAAGCCCCCTACTGACGACAATAATTGCTTAGTCGCGGAGCCGGCGTGAGTGAGCTCTCCCTCCGGAGGGCGCCACCACGTCCGTCCAACGACAGCCCCCATGGACTCGCCGATACCGGTGACCCCGACGGAACCAAACCAAGGCCACAGACGTGGAGAGGACATCGAAATTGAGGTCACCATGAGAGCAGGGCATGAAGGGCCACAGAACTTGAGACATTTTTTTTTTTTATGCTGATCGATGAGAATGAGGATGATTAATTATGATGCTACGGATTTCCATTTCGGTCTGAGACTACATGACAGGGCTGTACTCTACGCTTCCTTTCATAATATATATCCCGGCGTCAACCAGGCCCGAGAGATACAGGCACCTGCAGTGCTGGTCAGGAAATTTGAGCAACACACTCTCAGAAACGCATCCATAGTGGATGAAACTCGACTGTGTGGTCCCAGTCTTCCCAACTGAGTCCACAGCAAACTCAACTCTGGGTAGGAGCCGGTCGGGGCAGAAAAACCCACATGACTTCTGATGGGATTCGAACCCACGACCTCCCAGCCGGGAGTCCGCGACGCTAACCACTTCGCCACGGCGGCTGGTTACCTTAAAATCCCCTTGGATGGCTCTTGTTTGGCTGACGACGTTCCCTAGACAGACTCCTTTGGGATCCCTTTGGGTGGCTGCTTTTTTCACTCACCCCTTTGAGTGGCCGCTTTTTTCACTGTTGACGTCCGTGGGCAACCTCACTCAAGATGAGCTTTGGATGGTTCTAGTTTCATTGTTGACGTTTCCATGGATGGTTCTAGTTTCATTGTTGACGTTTTCATGGATGGTTCTAGTTTCATTGTTGACGTTTCCGTGTATGGTTCTAGTTTCATCGTCAACGTTTCCATGGATGGTTCTAGTTTCATTGTTCACGTTTCCATGGATGGTTCTAGTTTCATTGTCAACGTTTCCATGGATGGTTCTAGTTTCATTGTCAACGTTTCCATGGATGGTTCTAGTTTCATTGTCAACGTTTCCATGGACGGTTCTAGTTTTATTGTCAACGTTTCCATGGATGGTTCTAGTTTCATTGTCAACATTTCCACGGACGGTTCTAGTTTTATTGTCAACGTTCCATGGATGGTTCTAGTTTACTTGTTAACGTTTCCATGGCAGCCTCCTTTGAGATCTCCTTGGATGGCTCTAGTTTTTTGTTCCATGTCACCTAGAGGATTACAGGATCAAATAACTGAGTTGTCTCTCTTAAGCATAGGATAGTCAAGGTAGTGGGCAAATCAGAGATGGTTACTGTGTCACAAAACTAAAGAAGAAGCAACGAAATTTCTCTGCAAGAGTCGACATCTTCTAAAGCTGTGTACTGCTGGTACTTTCCTTCGTCAGAGTAGAAGAATGGAAAAAAAACGCATTCGACGTCATCTGCAGGCAAACAGGTAAATCTTGGTTTTTTTTTTTAATTTCAATTATCATCAAAATATGAGGATGCGCACTTCAGAGAGTGAATATGACAGGGGACTATCCAGTGAAAATCTAGGAAACTAACTAACTAAGAAATCACGGTGAATGTACGGGCTGTGGTCAGAGAATTATTGTTCTTTTGAAAACAAAACAAAACAGAACAAACATGGAAAGTTACTGGTGGTTATATACTTCGTGCCTTCACATGTATTGGCTACACCAGTTGAGTATTTTTGATGCCAGTTGATGAGGAGAAACCTTTGTACAAAATGAATGCAACGCCATGTATTATTCCATGTGTAAAACTTACAAATGTTAAAGGAAGCTTACTTAATAGAGAGTGTATGCTGAGTGAAAAAAAAACCGTTAAACTGACGCAATGTTTTTTTACATTTGTACCCTATGAAGGTCCTTGTATTGTTCAGAATGATAATTAAAAGTATTGAGTACTTCAAAACATTTGATTCTAAC
>JADBJO010003868.1:167500-224723 GCA_016801955.1 Conus betulinus | reverse complement strand
TTAATGAAAAAAGAAAACAACTGCGGACTCAACAGACATCCTTGTTTTACTCCATTCGGACACTCGAAATAATCTGAATACTCACACTTCACACGTACACATGCAAGCACCGAGTTGTAGATACTTCTAATGGCTCTGTACAGTTTACCATTCACACCACTTTTACGAAGTACATTCCACAGCACATTGCGATTTACAGAATCATAACGCTTTCCTGAAATCTACAAATGCGACATAAAGCTTCGTATTGCATAATAAATATTTTTGTGTACCAGTGAGTATAGTGTAAATATATGGTCTGTGGTACTGTAACTGGTTCTAAAACCTGCTTGTTCCTCAATAATCTTTTCTCATTTTCTGCCCATTTTGTTAATCTTTTGTTTAGTATGTGAGTGTAGACTTTACTTAAAATGCTGGTAAGTGCTACTCCACGATAGTTGTCCGGATTATTAGTGTCTCCTTTTTTATAGATTGGTATGATAATCGATTTTGCCCATTCTAAAGGAAAAATACCATTTTCAAATAGTTGTGTAAATAAAACGAACAAGAAAATCAATTACAGCTGAGTTTGCATGCTTCAGCATTTCTGCTATGATTTTGTCTGGTCCAGCGCTCTTTTCCTGATTTTAAACGATTGATACCAGCAACGACTTCTTCTCTAGATATAGGATTGTTAAAAAATGGTCCATTTCATCATCTTCCTGCGCCAAATTTGTATCTTCTTCAGCGCCATTGTTATCAAAACTATGAAAAACGCCCCAAAAAAATGATCATGCCAATTTTGTACTGATATCTCGTTATAAACAAAACGTTTTTTATTGACAGATCTTATCAATGCCCAAAATGTCTTCGAATCATCAACAGAATCTCTTAGTTTCTTTAATCTGCTTTCTTCAAACTCTTGTTCCTTAATTTTCCTTAGTGTAGCATACTCTTTTCGAGCCAAAGCATATTCTTCTCTTTTCTTGTTTTTTTCCTTAACTATTCTGCATCTCTGAAATCTTTTCAGTAATCTTTTAACTTCCTGTTTCTTTCGTTTACAGTCAATATCAAACCAATCATTATAATTTCTGACACCTTTACCAATAACTCGAACCATACAAGCAACAGCTCCACACAAAGCACTGACAAATGTATCAAGACTCTCATTCACATCAATATGTAATAATGGCAGGCTTTCTGCAAACTCTCTTGAAATTCATTACATTCTAGTTCATTTTTGTATATAATTGCCTTTTCATCTGACCATATAACTTTTTCTTCACCTTGCAGTGGTAAATGCTTATCCTCTAAATTACAGCACTTGCCTCTCCATATAACTTCAACTGGTAAGTGCCATGAATAAATAGAGTCACCAACTCGCAAATCAAAGTTTGATAACAAATCACTGTGGACAATGAAATAATCAATCACGCTGCAACCATTGGGAGACACAAAAGTATACTCGCCCTCGATATCACCATTACAAAAACCATTCAAAATGCTCAAATCAAACATGAAACAAAAGTTCAACAATGTTTTGCCAAAATTATTGATAGCTGAATCTTTAGAACGACGTACACAACTTTCATCATCTATATCAACATCCTCTATACTGCTAGCATAGTTTGTCATCGTTTCATTTACAACTTGCTCGTGACCTGTTCTGGCATTTAAGTCCCCTACAACCATAAAATAAAGTGCATCCATGTCTTTTTCAAAATGCTGCAATAGTATCTCTTCCAATAGTAAGACACCATCTTTTATCAATTTATCATTGTATGTAGGGCCTCCTTCCGGGACAACATAGCAAGCAACTAGTATAACATCTCTGTCAATACCAAATACATGTTTATCTATTCTTACAGCCACAGCGTTGTCACAGTCAAGTTTTATTTCTTTCACACTTTTCTGTAAAGTCTTTTCTTACCAACAACAATACTCCTCCTGAATTCCTCCATGAAAAGATATTTTTCTAGCTGGTACGTGAAACTTTAAATAATCAGAAAATACATTATTATAATCAAACGATGAGTCAAGAAAAGTTTCTGTGAGGGTAACAAAGTCAAATTTATTTACATAATTCAGAAAAGAAAGGTCATGCAGTTTGCCATACAAGTTTTCAACATTATAATTTAAAATGTCCACTGAGATGAATGGTCGGGCCTGTCCTATGGCTTTCTCGCGGCGCCCGATCGCAGGCTCCTGTCGCTCACACCATCGCCTGTCCCCCCGCCACGACCCGGAGCTGTAGACCTGCTTGACCGGTTTTCTCATGTAGGTTTGCAAGCATGCCTGCCTGCCCGATGCGTGCCCTCCACGTGACCACGTGCGTCAGTGCCACGGCGTCCTCCGGTGACACAACTCGGGGAATCCCCGCTGGTTGTCTCCGACCCGTGTCGCCTGCTCCCTGTGTAGCTGCGAGAGACGTGTCCTCCACTCTCGTCACCATCGCCACGCTGCTGTTGACTCTGTGTGGGCCGGGTGTCATGAACAGGAGGAGGGGAAGAACCACCACTGCCAATGTGCTTCTTTCCTTGACTCGGGGAGTCGCCGTGGTGACTAGAGTCAACACATCGATAGTTTGGGACTGACGCACCTTCGTCATTCACAACAGTAATGTTCTGAGCATGTGTCTTGTCAGCCTTTGATTTCGCACCTATCACAGCACTGCTGTCATCTCCACTTCCTACCACCTCGGCATATGTTCGAGGATCCGGCAATTGAGGGCCAATGACCAACTGACCTTTCTTAAAGAATGCTCTTTTCCCCTCCCTTCTCGCTTGTGCAACTATTTGAGCCTGCGCTTTAGTGAGATCATTAGCCACTCTCACCCCCTTTTCCTGCAGTTGTTGCCTAGTGTCCCTGTTAGTAATCACTGACATCTTGTCCCTCCATCTTCTAAATTTCACAATCATGGGCCTAGGCTGACCTTCACGTGCATAGCCTATTCGGTGAGCTCGTTCAATATCCTCCTCTGTCCAACGCCTCTGATCATTGGTACTGTTGAGAACCTCCACCACTGCACGGGCACATGTTTCGAACGTCTCGCTTGGCTGCTTTTGGGAAATCCCGAAGAAGCGAAGATTATCTCTGCGAGAGAAGTCTTCTAGTCTGTCCGTATCTATTTTTAGTTTCTCAACCTCTTCCTTGATTTCCTTAAGTGCTTCAGTCAGCTGGCGCGTCTCTTCTTTTCTGCCATCAGACTCAACAAATAAGTGCTGTATGTCTGTCGTAATATCAGTCACGGTCTCTGTCAAGTGCCTGTGATCCATTTCAAGTCTGTCACATCTTCGGTTTATTTCTTCACATTTTGTTTTACTTGACATAATTCCTCCTTAATCTCACCAAGATCATTCCTGAGCAATGTTGTTTGTTGTTGAAACTGCTGTTGAATGGTGTGCATCAGTCTGTCAATCAAGTCTTGCTGTCCTGCCACAGCATTCGTCACCGTATCTTCTTCTTCGAGTGTGAGTGTACCTGTCCGTCAGGGTTGGGGCCAGGGTTGGTCTCCACGTCACAGAGAGAGAGAGAGAGAGAGAGAGAGAGAGAGAGAGAGAAAGAGGGGGCTTAGTATAGGGCAATTATATGAACATTCCTTGTACTTGGCAGACAGTCGTGAAAGGTCGATTCTTATTTGTATAAACGCATGAACTACCTTTTTCATTCATTCCCTTCTTTCTTTATTAATTTCTTTATTAATTTCTTTATTTATTTGTTTATTCATCTATTCATCTGCTTGTTCATGCATTTATATATTTATTTACTGCACGCATGTCTTGGTTTGATTTTGATACAGTAACAGGTTTGCAACACTCCAGAACCAGCCGCTAAACAGTTGGCTGAGCTCTAAAGAACGTGAAATGAATCAGATTAAATTAAATCAGCGAAATGTACGCGAGAATTGGCATTCACTGGTTCTGCTGTGGATACTGCACCGCTACTCAATGCAAATCACACAGATCACAATGGTATCTTTTCAGTCGATCACATTTTTGTCGAAGATTTTTTTTTTTTTTTTTTTTTTTTTTTTTTTTTACATATTCATTGAACGGAATGGGGGCCTCGTAAAAAAAATAAAATAAAAACCTGTTCAAATTCCTGCATGTAAACATAAGGCAACCAGCCAGGCAATGAAACTCAAAAGGAATTCCAGAAGAGTGCCGGACACTGTAAAGCTGGAACACATCCTTTTCCCCATATCTGCAGCACCATGGATCGGTGCCAGAATGTTAAGGCTTGTCCTCGGACCACTATCAGATCTGTCTAGTGATACGATATGTCTGAAGTTTCTGTATTACACTCCCATTGAATGCAGTACTGAGGGCAAGAAAAATAATCAGCAATAACAGCAATGACAACAACAACAACAACAACAACAACAACAACAACAACAAAAGCACTATTAATTTGCCGACCGTAAAAATCTACGGTTTTGTTCCACATTGTGTTGGTTCGCCTGAGGCGTTTTTGGTCCACTTCTGGTACTCACGGGAAGAAAAATCACGTGATACCAGGGGCAGAAGTGTATTGGCTCCTGCACAAAAGAGGCGTCCAAGGAGCAGCTTGAAACGGCTTCTGACGTAGAAGCCAGTGACGAATAAAAAGACATGGGAACGTTTGCTTTCACTGGGTTAAAAACAAGAAACCAAACTGGTCGGCATTTGCCACTCCTTAACATCTATCGAAGCACGTGGCGGGAAATGTGCTGAAGACGAGCACAGTGAGCTGTGTTTGACAGATAATCGATCGTGGCAGGAGGAGGGGAGTCACCATTGTCGACATGAAACTCTGAAACATCCAAGATTTCAAAACATCAATATCCAAGATAACGTGTTGCTGCCGACAGCCAGCAAAGCTTTGTTTGTTGATATTTCTGTTGTCTTCCGTTTTTCTGCTCCTACCCATTTAAGCTTTTTAGAAAAAAAAAAATAATTCTTAAAGTTAAAATCTTCAATAGAGAAAACATGTTGACGATGATATAACCGATCAGATCACATTCACTAAATATCGACGGGATTACTTGTGACTTGGATTAATCAAAAATGTATAGTGTACATTTAGACATTGTGTCTGTCAGTCAGCCATAGATGTTGTCCGGGTTAGTACCAGAAAAATGACCTGAAGAGTTCATTTGAGGAAATTATGTTATATTGCTGTTACTGAGAACGTCCAGTGTGCTAATGAAAAAGGCAGCTCTGCACTATCTATCTTCTCCTCACGTTTTGTTAAAAATCATCTTCGTTGTTTTTTGTGTTAGCTTCCTGGACAAATCCCTCTCTCTTGACCTGCTCCAAAATGTACTGGGTTCGTCTTTAACTGACGGTCCATCTTTCCACCACAGTTCCGTGTTTGTGTTATCATGGTGACGGACACAACACCCAGCAAACTTTGGAGAAACATTTCCCTTTTGGCAAAAATTGAAAACACAAACAAACAAACAAACAAACACAATACATCTTAGCCACGCAGTGTGAAGGGAAATAACTATGCAGCTTGGAATCACTCTTCAATCAGTTTCCGGTGGACATTCGGACACAATGTTTACTGATCTTGAAAGTATTTATTCGTGTATTTTTAGATGTTTGTAACGTCTGTACAAGAACATTTGTCGACATTTCGTTGCCTGTGTTGTGTGAAGAGAACAGTTACTCTGCATCTTGCGCTTGCGTGTACTTGGTTTATTTTTTTTGTAGACACTGTTTACAGGAAGGTTCAGTTAAGGTTCCCCACAAAGTATGTGAAACTACGAGTGTCAAACTTAAAACATCTTTCCAGGTCTGAAGCTTGATGATCATGATAATGTTGATGATGATGATAAAGTTGATGATGAAGATGATGATGATAACGATGATGATGATGATGATGATGATGATGATGATGGTGATGATGATGATGATGATGATGATGATATGAGGAGGAGGAGGAGGAGGAGGAGGAGGAGGAGGATTACTGTTGTTGTTGTTTTTGTTGTTAATGTTCACAGGGTATTGCATGCTTTTTGTATTAAATCGGAAAAGTACAACCGAACATTTGTATCACATAGAAACATAGATAATTTTCTCTTACACAGACCTAACAACATTGTCCATGTGAATCTGTAGATTTGCTTGGATTGTTCCCATTTTGATTCCTGGCATTCTCTGTGCAACTTTAGAGAGAGAGAGAGAGAGAAAGAGAGAGAGAGAGAGAGAGAGAGAGAGAGAGAGAGAGAGAGAGAGAGAATTAATTCAAACATCCCTTGTGTGTGAGAGACTGCAATGACAAATCTGTTCTTTTTATGATATGTGGACCAATTTATTTATTGTTTGTTTATTTATTTGTGTTTTTTTTTTTTTTGAAAATTTTCATTATGTATAAGAAGAATAATGGTAAGTATGTTGTCCAAGCAATATTCATATTTCTCAGGTAATAGTATTCAGCAAGTTTCCTATTTTTACGTGCAATTGAAATTCGTTGAGAAAAAATGTGATAGTTGATAATATCTATAAGCAATACTGTTTTCGATTGACCCCTTTCACGCTAGCAGCTAAGCGGTCGACCATGCTAAATTGCTTTGTTTTACTTTTGTACCAAGAATCGCTTTAGAAACTAGGGACCCTTTCAAGCTTTCAATTTCTTGAACATAAGAGATCTTCACACACACACACACACACACACACACACACACACACACATACACATGCACACACACAAACATAGAGAGAGAGATACAGAGACAGAGAGGAGAGAGAGAGAGAGAGAGAGAGAGAGAGAGAGAGAGAGACAGACAGACAGACAGACAGACAGACAGGCAGACAGGCAGACAGACAGACAGAAAGAGAGACAGACAGACAGGCAGACAAATAACAGTATGTAAAGCTAAACACTATTTCTGTGTGATGTGCATGCCAGATGATAAAGAAATCAATCAAATAGATGGACATAGGTTTTATTTTATATTTACATGTGAGGAGAGAAAATCGCAATTATGGTCGACATTTCCAGGAAACAGATGTAGGCCAATCTTATGTAGAGTATGATGTTTCATAGTGCAAAGACGCCTACGTTGAGTCAGAATTAGTTTCCATGAGTCATAACATAACACATTATGAGGCCCAGAGGCAAGAAAACGGGAATGACGAAGCAACAGAAATCATCATTTCTCATAAAAAATAGTAACGGGTACCAATACAACTCAAAGGCAGTTGGATAAATCGCCTTCAGACCGTAGTAAACTGTACGGGCCAAACACCTGCAACTCCATGACTTTAGTCCCCGCTGGGATGCAAAGAGATCTATCAGAAGACATCGCATGCCCGCTTGGGGATTTTTTTTTCTATATGCTGACAACTGCGCTTGCGTAGCTTTGACTTCAAAGAAATTTGTCGGGACAGAACGCATGAGCAGTCGCACAAACCATACCCTTATGTACAACCAACCAAGCTCTGCTGTCACTGTATTTCAGCTTTCCCATCCGACCCTTTTGCAAAGATAATGTTGATCATACTCGGACAACAGCACGCACGGTATCATTGTCGATGCTCCTGCTCCTAGTGAGGTTGATGATAAACCCTTTTGTTTCTTTGGTGGTGGCTGTTGTTATCATCATTATGCCTTTCACTCTCAGTTGACCGTTCGTGTTTATGCATAGGCAAACACTGATATACAGGAAAAGGTCAGCATCTACACATAGTTAAAAGAAACTGCATTTTACAACCATCACGCATACAACCTTACTCTCAGATGATTTATGACATTAGAGGACTATATAAATAATCTAACACAGAATGAGAGGCGCATGGCGACCGAAAGGCAATGCAGGACGAAAAAAAAATTTGTTTATTACAGTTTGATCTATTGAAGTGCGTGCGTGCGTGCGTGCGTGCGTGCGCGCGCGCATGTGTGTGTGTGTGTGTGTGTGTGTGTGTGTGTGTGTGTGTGTGTGATGAAATCATATATGTGTGTATAAGAGAGAGAGAGAGAGAGAGAGAGAGAGAAAGAGAGAGAGAGGTTTTGTTATTAGTTTATGCCATTGATTTATAACATTTCCTCCTAGTATTTTCTTGGCTGCTCGTACCACGTTGTGTGTGTGTGTGTGTGTGTGTGTGTGTGTGTGTGTGTGTGTGTGCGTGTGTGTGCGTGAGAGAGAGAGAGAGAGAGAGAGAGAGAGGAGAGAGAGAGAGAGAGGGGGGGGAATATCTGCGATTTATTATATGACCACCCATACTTGCATTCATTTTAACATCTGATTCGCCTGTGCATGCTTGTACGCAATTACAACAGTTTTTCGAATTCGTAGAATTACACTCACATCCGTTGAAAACACTTTTGTCTAAGTTGAACGCTTTTTGTCCTTTCTTGTACTGAAAGTTTTGTCTAAAGTGTATCAGCCGTTGAGTTAAATCAGTTGTTTTGATTAAAGTGACGAAGCACTTCTTCATTTCCTTCAATCAGAGCTTATTAATCGTGTTTTTGGACTGCTATTCTTTTCAGCTAGAGGCAATGTCAAACAAACTTCTTGTTATTCTATGGGGAGGTCTCTTTTCAGGTGTAAAAGGTACTTATGAACGAGCCTCGTTAACCATTTACAGAGGTACACAGTTGTTGCTTGTTGAGGACCAGAAGTCGTTATCAAAGGTTAAAGGGTAGCACACAAACACATAACAATAAAGCCAAAAAAAAAAAGCCAAAAGTTTCTAAAAGAAAGTTCAGTCGTGAGAACATAGATGGGTTACTGGGGAACGTACTGGAATCAAATGTGGAATACAACACCTTTCAGGATTAACGTCATCCTCAGATCTACAAATGACTTCCTGCTCTCAAACGTAAAGTGGATTAAGATAGGCGAAGTCAGGTAGCCCTGCCTGTCCCCCATGATGGGGGTAACAAACAGTGGGATGTGCACTGAGCTTACGCAGACTGGCAGTAACCCAAGGGAGAAACAAGTGCAGTCAGCATGAAGTGTGTTAAGAAGATTGTACAGGTAAAAAAGACAGCGAAAGTAAAGACCATGCTATTAGAAAGATCAGGAACAACATTCTGCATGGCAGGAAGCAGAACATCATGGTCTGGAACAGCTGTGACATCTGGAACGTACAAGGAAGATCTGCTGAATGTAGTGGGTGACAAGGAGCGCACAGCACGCCTTCCCACAATTTGAAAATGAAAATCAGGCAGGGTGATTTGAGACAGGAAACAGTTCTCCACCTACTCTTATCATCAAAACAAACAATCTGACGGAACTCACTTTTCCAACCGAAAGCAGAATGAAGGATGATTCAACAAGATTGCGAAATACGCATGTCTACCCAGAAGAGTGAGGGAATTTGCTTTAGGAGCCAAAGTCCTTTCCCTATTCATTGGATTAAACGAAGGTATTAGACGCATCTTGGTATGATCTTACGACATAGCTCAGAACAAGAGAACCAGAGCTCTGAAGGCGAAGGCAGAAGCGGCTCAGAGGACTTTCCCCTAAAAATGGCTGGACCAGAACAGAGTATTTCCAACAGGCTTGATAAGGTCAAACAAAGCAAGTGTGAATATGTGACGCGTTCTGGTTGTTTTTTCTTTCATGCTTTTGCTGCCTCAACAAAGGATGTCAGATCTTAAAATAAAAAGGTTTAAGTCTTACACATCCACCAAACGTGAACAAACGAACCACAAGACAAACTACGACGCGTTTCGACCTCTGAGTTCATGCTTGGCGGATGTATTACTTAAAGTGTTTAAGAATTGTTTAGGTTTCCGCTGCAGTCGCCTCAATTTGCAACTAAAGAAGATCAGGTTATACCTAAAACTGGCTGACGTGCTGGGAGGCTCATTTATGAAAATAAGGTCATAGGTGAGTACCACCTTCCATAGCGCTACCATTAAACCCTGCAAAAATTTCCATAGTCCATACTCTACGGCCATCACCTCAGCAACACTTTTTGCAGGAAATATTCATGATGACATCACCAGACGCACCTGAGTTGTAGCCATGTTAGCTAAGCCATACCTAGCTATTCTCGCAATTTTTTGAGCATCCAGTCCGTTGTTTATGGAAGATCACTTGTGTTGATCTCGTCCTGAAAAGCGCACAGTCTGTATGCGTCTGTCTGCAGGTAAGTACTGCTCAACACATAGTACAGAAATCAATGCATGTTGCTTCCACATTACAGGATGACAGCAATGAAACCCAGCAATTAGTTTTCCCATAAACAGTTCCTCAGGTCGGAAGGTTCTTGCAGGAGACAGACGTCCACGCCCAGAGGAAACTCAGGAAGTCAAGATGTCGCTAAAAGGAATCAGCTTGGGTTGCCTGCAGGTCTGGTTGGTCTATTTAGCATGTTTGATTTCAGCCATCCTCGTCAACACAGTTTTTTTTTTAATTATTTATTTGTGTGCGCGTGCAAGATCGCGTCATCGTTGGCTGCGCATCACGTATTAGCTCTCTGAATAATATCATGTCTATTGCTTTGGCTCTAGAAAGCTTGTACTGAAGTCCAACGACTTGCGTTTGGTTGAATTGTAGCTGCACCAGAGCCCACATTCACACCAACAGAATTGCTCACATGCGGCCGAACGATTTCATAGGGCAGTAAAGGTGTGTTCCCTGTTTGTTCACATGAAGATGCCGTGCTGTCAATTATCAATTCATAGTGAATCCTAGCCCTGCATATGAGCTTATATGTGACTGCATCATCCACATTGTAACATGTGCACTTTCTGGCCTGCTCCTTTATTGTTCTGACCCATGACCAAAGAGACTGAGTACAATGTTGAATCACAGACTCCAAAAACTCATTTCCTAGTTCGTTTACTGAAGTGATATAAAACAAGCGAACAAACAATGTAGTTACTTTTGACTTCTAATGGTACACAATGATTCTCTTTTAGACAAGAGCAGATAACGTGTATGTTAAATCATCCTTATGGTTTATCAATTGGCCTGTCTTACTCATGCCAGCATTGTTGATGACCATGATATCTCAAAGGACAAGACCAGCGTTTATCCTAGACTGGTGCTGGATTATCGCTGGTAATGCCCAGTCCTTCAGATCGACTGATGCTGGATTATCGCTGGTAATGCCCAATGCTTCAGATAGGCTGGTGCTGGATTATCGCTGGTAATGCCCAATGCTTCAGATAGGCTGGTGCTGGATTATCGCTGGTAATGCCAAGTCCTTCGGATCGCCTGGTGCTGGATTATCGCTGGTAATGCCAAGTCCTTCAGATCGGCTCACATATGAAAATATGTTTTCCATCCTCAAGATGTCCATAGCTTAATCTGTCTGTCTACAGACTATAAACAACAACTTCGGGCTCGTCATTCGTACTTTCTGCATGTCTGCAACTGTCATAGTCTGTGCTGCCAAATACCAACGGTGAATGCACGAGAGAAGAGGCACGGTACAGGGTATACTCCAATGGGTTTCTTTCTATGACAAATCTAGCTGAACTATGCGTGGTTTTATATGGCGTCAGAAGTCTGTTTAAACACACACCAGGCAGTTTTAGCTCATGTAGCTTGTCAGCAAGGACTTCACAATGTCAAGCTCAGAATCAGAAAATAAAGTGAAGATTCAAGCACACAGAAGGTTTGCATTAGCACCATCTGGCGAGAAAGAAATGTTTCATGCCACTTCCGTGTTGTTATAAATGTTCGAGGTTGCTTGTGCACGACTAATTCATTGACTTTCAACGGACGCAGAGGGGATGATTTCAGACAAAATAGTCATGTTTCTGTAAAAGAAATATTTGCAATAAAGACGGAAACACACACACACACACACACACACACGCGCGCGCGCGCGCGCGCGCGCACTCACGCACGCACACGCACACACACACACACACACACACACACACACCACACACACACACACACACACACACAAGTACACGCCAAGCGCATACAGAGATCATAGGACAGATGTATTTAGATAAGGAGAAAGAAAGATGGAAGACACATCAAAAAACATAAACACGATTTTTTTTTAAGAGCAAAGCAGAGCTCACAATTAGGATATTTCTTGATTGATTATGTATGCTGCTCTTCTGTCTCTCTGTCTCTCTGTTCCTGTCTCTGTCTGTCTGTCTGCCTGTCTGTCTGTCTCTCTCTCTCTCTCTCTCTCTCTCTCTCTCTCTCTCTCTCTCTCTCTCTCTCTCTCTGACCAAGAAAAATGGCTGTATGGGCAGACCAAGATGACAGTTGTTGACATGTGTAAGTACTTGGGAGTTATTATGTCTACCAGACTTTCCTTCACGCACACTTTGAATGATATGGCAAGCCGAGCAAAGAAAGGAGTGATCAGTATATTTTAAGTACTATGGTCCTTGGGAGAAAAATCCCCATCTATATTTTTCAAACTCTTTGATGCTCAGATTCAACCAGTGCTCAGTTATGGAGCAGAGGTATGGGGCATCATTGGAAATGTTGATGTGGTAGAAAAAGTGCATCTTTTCGCTTTAAAAAGATTTTTAAATGTAAGCATAAGAACTCCTAATGTGATGGTGTATGGAGAGTTAGGTAGATTTCCATTGTATGTAAATTTGTATTTGAAGAGCATTAAGTTCTGGTTCAGGATATTGAAGATGCCGTCTCATCGTTTACCTAAGAAAGCTTACAAAATGTTGTTATTTTATCGTGAGAAAAACAAAAATACTTGGGCATCTTCTGTCTGCTTCTTCTGTACAAACATGGATTTGAAGAAGTTTGGGAAAATCAGGAGTCGGTAACGAAGTCGCGTTTTTGAAAGCCTTAAGAAATGAACTGGTTAATGGCTACAAAGCTCACTGGCTCTCAGATATTGAGCACAATGAACGTTTTCAATTATACAGAACATTTAAAAGTGACCTGATTTTATCCTCATACTTACCAATGGTGAATCATATACAGGCCAGAATTAGCCTGGTCAGAATTCGATTAGGTGTGTCTCAATTAAATGTGCATAGAATGCGTTTAAGAGAAATGTAACAGAAAATGATTTGTTATGCCCGTTCTGTGAGTTTCAAATTGAAACAGAAAAGCACTTTGTATTACACTGTCCAAAATACCAAGGTTTAAGGGAACAGTACATTCCAGCTAAGTATTACAACTTTCCATCACAGCACAAATTAACAATACTGTTTGCTTCAGAGAGTAAAACATTAATTGTTCGGCTTGCTCTATTCCTTGAGAACGCTTTTAAATTACGGCATTTGTATCTCAACTTATAAAGAAACGCTATTAGAAATTGATTTAGGGTATATAGTTGTTCACTATCCAAACAAAAAAAAATGATTTATACTTGTTGTCAAATGCCCCGTGTCATGTCACTATAATGGATGTTTTGTTTTGTAACCACCCTCCCTTGGCGTGAGGGTTGTTTAACTATTGTCAATAAACCATTGTCACTGTCAGCTTCTCTCTCTCTCTCTCTCTCTCTCTCTCTCTCTCTCTCTCTCTCTCTCTCTCTGTGTGTGTGTGTGTGTGTGTGTGTGTGTGTGTGTGTGTGTGTGTGTGTGTGTGTGAATGTAGTAGCCGTACCTTCACGTTGCATTCAAATTAGATCTTGAACATAATCACGATTTTTTTAAGAGAAAAGCAAAGCTCACGACATGGATATTTCTTAATGCTTGCCTTCTCTCTCTCTCTCTCTCTCTCTCTCTCTCTCTCTCTCTCTCTCTCTCTCTCTCTCTGTGTGTGTGTGTGTGTGTGTGTGTGTGTGTGTGTGTGTGTGTGTGTGTGTGTGAATGTAGTAGCCGTACCTTCACGTTGCTTTCAAATTAGATCTTGAACATAATCACGATTTTTTTAAAGAGAAAAGCAAAGCTCACAACATGGATATTTCTTAATGCTGGCCTTCTCTCTCTCTCTCTCTCTCTCTCTCTCTGTGTGTGGTGTGTGTGTGTGTGTGTGTGTGTGTGTGTGTGTGTGTGTGTGTGTGTGTGAATGTAGTAGCCGTACCTTCACGTTGCATTCAAATTAGATCTTGAACATAATCACGATTTTTTTAAGAGAAAAGCAAAGCTCACAACATGGATATTTCTTAATGCTGGCCTTCTCTCTCTCTCTCTCTCTCTCTCTCTCTCTCTCTCTCTCTCTCTCTCTCTCTGTGTGTGTGTGTGTGTGCGTGCGTGCGTGCGTGTGTGCGTGCGTGCGTGCGTGCGTGCGTGCGTGTGTGTGTGTGTGTGTGTGTGTGTGTGTGTGTGTGTGTGTGTGTGTGTGTGTGTGTGTGTGTGAGTGTGTGTCTGTGTGTGCAATCGTGCATGTTTGTGTGTATGATAATGCATCCACTGTATGTATTATTGCGAACACGCTCAGAAGTTTGAGCCTTAATATATATATATATATATATATATATATATATATATATATATATATATACATACATACATACATACATACATACATATTGTGCTTAGGAAGAAGGAAGGGGTATGTGTGTACGTACATTTCTTCTGCCCATATATGTTGTACATGTAACTTAAACCACCTTTTCATACTAACAGATTCATGTCTTCTATTTTCATGTTTCTTCTTTTCTTTTGTTCTTCTTTTTGTAAGTTACTTTTATATGGGTGACTTCTACAAAGAGCATGAACAAAACAAACAAAAACAAGCAAGTGTGTGGGCTTGTTCAATGTTATTTTGAACAGAAAATTTTGATTTGACATGACTCGATGTCTCTCTCTCTCTCTCTCTCTCTCTCTCTCTCTCTCTCTCTCTCTCTCTCTCTCTCTCTCTCTCTCTCTCCCTCTTTCTCTCTATCACTCACACACACACACACACACACACACACACACACACACACACACACACACACACACACACGGATAATTAATTCTCTAGACTCCTGTGCCCTAACAAAATCTCACAGATAATACCTCTCTAGACTTCTCCGGATTGACTGTCAGAACCCAGTATCTCATATACAAATATATAACTGAGATACTGGGTTCTGGAAGTCAGCTCTCGTAGAATATTGTGACAAAATTCACATTTGGTGTATCAGATATCTGTGTACATTCTAATCATTATTGGCCTTTGAATGACAGCAATTTTACATGTTCGCTCTGTCATGAAGATGATGAAAATGAAGTTCATTTTGTTCTGTCTTGCCCTGAGCTGCATACTGTTAGAAAATAATTGATTCCACCTCAGTACCTAAGAAATCCAAGTTTCTTTAAACTGTTAATAAAAAGACCTTTGCATAGTTTGTCTGTATTTGTATAAAGCTGTCAGAATGCGAAAATGATGTGTCGAGATAGTAAATGTAGTGTTAAACTTGTTAAATGGATTTAAATCAATGATCTGCGCGGTTCGTTATTTATGTATCCCTTCTACAGGGCTATGGCTTTTTTGAATAAATATCTGTCTGCCTCTGCGTCTGTCTCTTACAAACAGGGAAACTCTCAACCACCATCTTTTACAAACTCAGTGATGAACGCTCACACTTAGACTACGTGCTCCCCTGCCATCTGTCCACAGTCTACAGCATGCCTCACTCTGAATATCTCCAGCTGGGCAGACTGTGCCTCAACAAAGATCGTTAATCTACAAGCAGCTTAAACATCTGATGTCTGTACCCATCACTGTGTCATGTGCCCTGCCCTTACTACAACTATGTTATAGTTTATGTATGGTGAGGGATATGCCACAGTGAGCGTAACTAATTTACCAGTACAAGGAGAGGATGGGTTCTCCACACGTGGGAGATAATGTACTTTCCATATTTGAATAATGTGTGTTTCCTGAAACGGGAGTAAAAGTGGCCTCTATACATATGAAAAGAGACACCTCCGACAGGAGTGATGTGCTTTACGTATGTTATTTGACACTATGTTTACATACAGATATAATTATGAACCGTTGGAAGAGTTAGATTCAGTCAAATAAAGACATACGAATATCGATACACATTTGCAGACTTTTTTCTTTTCTTTAAAGAAATGCTACTTTACATGGAAAAAAGAAATCCAATGTGATTCCTTCCAGAGCTTGAACTGGACGCGTGTCATCATCCCTTTGAAGCCAGGTCATGATGCGGTCATACGAAAGGTCACAAGTTCATCACACACTCGGCATTGCTGTGAGGTTTAGAGGACAGACCTACTGCAGTGTGCAGGATGGATCATCATTGGCCGATGGGTAGTAAGGAAAGATATGGTTAGCTCATTGACTCCACACATCTGCAGGACCAGGGAAGAATTCCATTCCTCATTGACATCTGCTGCTTCCCTGCCCCTGTCTTGACCGGCAGTCTACAGGCAGTGCCCAGCAGAGCACCAGCTGAACACCAAATCCTGATTATAATAGACGGGAGAGGTTACCGGGAAAGATCTGTTGACAGACGGTCACTCGTCTGCAGACCTTCCCTTAACTCCACCCCCCTGCTGCCCACCCCTGACTGAGTGGTCTCAGGTGAAGAAAAATAGACCATCAGCCCCCAAACAGGCTTCACAACAGCAACTCTTCTCTACAAAGTGACTTCACTACTTAAATTGTGAATAGGTTTGCACTCCATCAGGCAAAATAAGTGTTCTTTACCAAGCAACATGGTTCCCCTAGCTACCATTTTCAACTGACTGCAGCACAGTCAATTACATAGCTATCTTCATACAAGGTTGTAGTTTTGTCATTCTCCATGATAAGCAGCATACAGAGTTTCCATAGCGCAAGAGTACAAACAAAAGAAAACAGCTGTGACCGCAGTTTAGTAGTAATTTAAATTCACACAATCACAGCAATGCTAAAGCGATTGTAATAACAACGGTCACCATTTCCTCATGAAAAAGAAGGGATCGGAAGAAAAATAGGGTTTCCTTACCAGACGTCTGTGAATTTTGCCCGGCGCCAACTGAAGTTCTTAGGGAGAACCCTGTCTGCAGTCCACAGCTCGTTGTCACACACAGCATACCGCCCCACAGTCCACCACACGATCCATTTCAAAAAGATGCAACCTATGCTTAACAGAAAAATGGTTTATACTATGCAAACCACATCTAGCAACTCTAAACACCAAAATAGAAATAGTAAACAACTGCAGGCACAAATGGAAATCGTTGTTAGCAAAACACCCTGAACCACAAATAACTTGAGAACTGAGCTACACGTACAGCCAACCCACACATGCAAACACACTTTTGAATTGTAAACAAAACTGAAAATACACGTGAAGCCAACTCGCACATCAGGCTATATAACACCAGCAGTGACACTAAACCATCCTGAAGACAGCAAGCGCTCGAAACAATATTGTAGTTTTAAAACTTCCTTTTAAAGCCTTATTTTAAACCAATATATATATATATATATATATATATATATATATTATATATATATATATAAAAACAAAGCTTGCTCTTATGTCTCAGACTGTAGAAATAGGGGGGTGATAAGCCTTCATATCTGCAGTGGTATGATTCTGCCTAACTGACAGTATGTGCTTGAGTGGGTGAATGGGGAATAAATAAATGCTTCTCAAAATGAACCTCAGCAAGCTTATAGTCTCCAAAGAGGGAGACCATCTCCAATGGGGAGAAAGCTCACTAACATATAACTCCTGGTCAGATACCGGTATTTCGAAACCTGATTGTTTCTCCTCAGTGACCACGGAAAGTGGTAATTTGACTCCTGTGCCTTTTCGGTTTTAAGAAGAATGCTATACCAGAAAAAGGCTGGTGTGGAAATACCATAGTATTTGTTGCGTTTTCAAAAAAACTAACTAAAGGTGCCACCTAAGAAGCAAAAGAAAATGATGAAAGAGCAAAACAAGCTACATTTTCTTGTGAAAAGTAGAAAATATATAAAAAGATAACCTTTTAAGACACAAGTGCTAAGGGCCAGTTCTTGGAATGAATCCGCAAGGGACTAAATTACAATGAAACAATAAATTCCAAGGATAAGTACCGAGCACCATTCCAGCAACTCAAAGAGCAGCCAGGTGTTGCAATGACTGCAAGAAATACTGAATTATAAACAAAAGCTTGTTCTTATGTCTCAGACTGTAGAGACATAAGGGAGAGAGACGCAACAAACATACTATGGTATTCCACACCAGCCTTTTTCTGGTATAGCATTCTTCTTAAAACGAAAAGGCACAGGAGTCAAATTACCACTTTCCGCGGTCACTGAGGAGAAACAATCAGGTTTCGAAATACCGGTATCTGACCAGGAGTTATATGTAGTGAGCTTTCTCCCCATTGGAGATGGTCTCCCTCTTTGGAAACTATAAGCTTCTGAAGGTTCATTTTGAGAAGCATTTATTTATTCCCCATTCACCCACTCAAGCACATACTGTCAGTTAGGCAGAATCATCTACCACTGCAGATATGAAGGCTTATCACCCCCCTATTTCTACAGTCTGAGACATAAGAGCAAGCTTTGTTTATAATTCAATATTTCTTGCAGTCATTGCAACACCTAGCTGCTCTGTGAGTTGCTGGAATGGTGCTCGGTACTTATCCTTGGAATTTATTGTTTCATTGTTTTATATATATATATATATATATATATATATAAGTTTAAAAATATGATTAAAAAAGAGATTAAAATCATAATCATATTTTTAAACTTATGTCGCTCCCTTCCCGGTTGAGCGTTTTTGGAGTTCTCGCTGGCTCTCTAGTTTTATTTGTGATATATATATATATATATATATATATATATATATATGTGTGTGTGTGTGTGTGTGTGTGTGTGTGTGTGTGTATTGTTTAAGTGGCGTACACTTACACATGTGTTGTGGTTCCTGAGGAGACCAACACGAAATAAAAATATCGTGATAGTATTGACCTGGCTTGTATTTACGCACGCGTTCTGAATAGTGTTTAAAACACGTGGGGTGTGGTTTGTGGGCTTGGGGTTTGGTCCAAGCACCTTCATGTGATCAGGGTGAACAGATGCTGTGGTGTGCGATGTGGCTCCGAATTTCAAGACTGTGTACGTTTTCAATGCTTGAGAGTTACTGGCAGTGACAGGCGTTTAGTGCAGTGAGGGGGCTAAGGCAAGGTCGCGCATAGTGGGACCTTTTTGTGGACAGAATGATTCAGCTGTATGGAGACTCTCGGAAATAACATTGGTCTCGTTGTTTCCCATCTCTAAGCTTCACTGAAGTATTCGCCATCTCTTGGCTTCACTCAAGTCTCCACTCATCTCTGGGCTTCACTGAAGTCTTCTCCATCTCTGGGCTTGACTGAAGTCTTCTCCATCTCTGAGCTTCACTGAAGTCTCCACCCATCTCTGGGCTTCACTGAAGTCTCCACCCATCTCTGGGCTTCACTGAAGTCTCCACCATCTCTGAGCTTCACTGAAGTCTCCACCCATCTCTGGGCTTCACTGAAGTCTTCGTCCATCTCTGGGTTTCACTGAAGTCTTCGCCATCTCTGGGCTTCACTGAAGTCTTCGAGATCTCTGGGTTTCCCTGAAGTCTTCGCCATATCTGAGCTTCATTGAAGTCTTCGAGATCTTTGGGCTTCAATTAAGTCTTCACCCATCCCTGGGTGCTGCACTGGAGTCTTTCCCCATCTGTGTGTTTCGCCAGAGTCTCCGCCCATCTGTGTGCTTCGCTGAGGTCTCCAACTGTCCCTGTGTCACAGACTGTTTCTGGGCCAGAGCAATACCTCAGCCTGCTCCGGACTTCACTCTTCGTCCGGGTAGTGGCAAAAGGACGAAGTTTCGCCTGCGTCCTGCAGGTATGGCTGTGTTGTGTTCTGAAATGTGCATCGATGACGAGAGACTGGTGTTTTCAAAGTCGGGACGGTTTTGAGCCGGGAGTCGTCGAACTTTACTACACAACAACCTTCGTGTGACGGTGGACATGAGACAATAACAAACTGTTGGACGCCATTTGAATTGCGTATGAGGATGAATGATTGAGAGAGGGAGAGCAAAAATAGCAAGGATCTGGTGTGAGTGCGTGTAGTTTACATTTAGGATTTATTGAGTATTTGTAGTTCATAATTGGGTTATGTGCTTGGTGTAGTGGAAAACCAATGTGGTGGATCTATGTGTAAACTAGAGTAAGGGTATTAGACTGGAAAGAGTTGTGTCTATGTGTTGAGGTTTATAAGTGTGCCGTATATGAGCAAATTGTTGTGTCTGTGTGTCTTGTGATTGCACTTGTCAGTAGAGTAGGATCTGGTGGGGGTGGGATTTATTCCTGTGGCATAGTGACCATGACAACTTTTGCTTTTTTTTTTCAGTGCGCTATTACTTACATTTCAAATTTGTTATGAGGGTAGATATTCCTGTCAGCCTGAAAATGTTCCAAACTCATTTATGAAAGTGATTTACAAGCTGATGAGATTGGTCATGTGACTGAATGGTCTGTTTAGATTTGTCAAATGTTCTGTCTTATGATTCATTTGTTCATGTTTGGCGGATACAGTACTTAATGTTTTTGTAAGCTTTATATTCTGTTTCATCAGAAGAATTAGATGACACATTTCATCAACATGTACACTTTTCGTTGCTGACAGCATTGAATCACGTCATATGGCAGCTGAATTTCTGCTAAATGGGGAAACAATTGGAAATGATTTTGATAGTACGAGAACACAGTAAAGTAACGGTAGTTTCAAAAGATTGATTTGGAATCCAAAGAAGAAAGAGGGCTGAATCAGTATTCAAAGAACACTGCTTGAGAGAGAAGCATGATATCTCTCTGGATAACACCACACTGCTGGGAACTGAACCCAACTTTCTCAAAAGGAAGGTGAAGGAGGCCATTCAGATAAAAACAAGAAGACCCAGCCTCAACAGGGATGGGGGACTTGAGTTATCTCCCATCTATGACAGCATTTTAAGACCTGTGGTGAACTCAAACCTCTAGTGAACTCGGACTCACAACCTGCAGCTAATGTGAACTCTGCTGCAGTGAACTCGAACTCACGACGCATTCAACCAGCAGCTCCCTTTGTTGCTTCAGTTGACTGATGAAGGCTGGTTGTGGCCCAGCTGAAATATTTCAGTAAATGTGAACTTATTAGACTCTGAGTACAGATAATCTATTCTACTTATGAATCCAGAGTCTGGGAATTTTTATGGCAGAGTACATTTATTTTTGTTGAGCTCTCGCTGGTATAAATCTTTTACGTAGTTCAGCGACCTCGAAGAGGTTATCGTTTTTCATGGTTACTCTCATCCATAGGCATATATCATCAGCAAACTGAGCTAATACTGTGCCTTTCGATAAGCCTTTTGGTAAATCTGCCTTTAAAATATTGAATAAGATAGGAGATATTACTGAACCTTGTAGTGTCTGATGGAGGAGCGGGCATATTCATCAAGTCACCTGAGGGACACACCACCACAGCAGGGATACCAACTGGGAAAACACTGCTCCAATTATGCTGCAGAAGTTCAGGCCCTCATGCAGGCAGCCTCCATGATTCGTGATTCACAGAGCGACTGCACTGCACCCAAGTTGTCTTCCTCTCTGACGCGCTGTCCGTCCTGGAGGCCCTTGCAGGAGACAAACTTCCTCGTCTAATGGAGAAACTCCAGGAACTCGCCAAAAGTAGACGAGTAGTCCTGCAATGGGTACCTGCCCATTGCAGAGTCCCAGGGAACGAGGCAGCCGATCAGCTCGCCAAAACCGGAGCCAGAGGAAGACAACCATACAACAGCGTCAGCTTTGCAGAGAAGAAGACCCTTGTGAAGGCTCTGATGCGACCACAACCCACAAGGGATGCCTTCCATCTTCTGGAGAGACAGGAGCAGGTGGTCATTATGAGACTTAGAACTGGCCACTGCCGACTCAATGACCACCTGCATAGGAAGCTGAAGCTGGCGCCTTCCTCCTCCTGCTCCTGTGGTCTTGAAGACCAAACACCAGAACACATCTTACAGACCTGTCCCCTTCTCAAGGGACTGAGAGAAACCGTGTGGCCAACGCCGACTCCGCTGCACACGAAGCTCCACGGCTGCCGACAAGACCTGGAGAAAACGGCTTTATTTATCAACGAGGCTGGGCTGACGCTGTGAGGTGTACGAAGAAGATGAAGAAGACTGAACCTTGTGGCAGTCCCCATTTGCAATGTTCTCGGATTTGAAGAAGTATGTTCTATTCTTGTTTGAATTGATCTGTTTTCTAAGAATTCTTGAACATAATTATACATGTTACAATTAATTCCAACATTTTTTCATTTGTATACTAGTCTGCTATGCCATACTTGATCATAAGCTTTTTTTACGTCAAAGAATGTAGTTTCACTTGAGTTGTAAGTTTGACTAGGTGTCCTACTGTGAATCTGCCAGTTTGAAATCAAGCTTGGTTAATCGGTATGACATCATGCGTATTACAGTGATAAGAAAATCTGTTTAGTACGATTCGTTCCATTAATTTACAGGTATGGGATGTTAAGGCAATTGGACGGTAACTGTTTATATCAGTGCGAGGTTTTCCATGTTTATAAATAGGAACGATAATGGAATGTTTCATAACTGAGATATTTTACCATCATTCCAACATTTTTGAAAAAAAAATAGATGGAGAAACTGCACAGCGTTTGCTGGTTGGTGCCGTAGCATTTCATTCGAAATACCATCTAGGCCGACTGAAGTTTTCTTGCTGCCTAATTTACTAAGACATTCTTGAACTTCTTGTAGTGTTGTAGGAGCGTTAAGGTAGTGGTTATTCCCAGGATCCTTACTGCTACTTATATAATGCTTGCCTCTTGTTCCTGATATGGTTTTGTCAGCAAGCGAGGGTTTCTGGAGTAGAAATGTTGCTATGTTTGTCTAGAACAATAATAGTAACAATCTTTGGCACCGATTCACAGTTAGAATAAAAATGGGAACTACATCATCTGAACAGTTGTACAGTAATGCATTGTGAATAGCTTCAAGATAACGTAGCTGGCTTTCACATTTTCTTATATGTATGCAAAGGTGTGTATCGGTGCACATGCATGTGTTTGTGTGGAAGGGGGGAGGGTAGAGGGGGTAACTGTGTGTGTGTTTGAGAGAGAGAGAGAGAGAGAGTGTGTGTGTGTGTGTGTGTGTGTGTGTGTGTGTGTGTGTGTGTGTGCGCGCGCGCGCGCGTGTATGTGTGTGCGCGCGTGTGTGTGCGTGCGTGTGTGTGTGTGTGTGTGTGTGTGTGTGTGCGTGCGTGCGTGCGTGTGTGTGTGTGTGTGTGTGTGTGTGTGTGTGTGTGTGTGTGTGTGTGTGTGTGTGTAAAAAAAGGAAAGAAACAGGACAAGACAAAAACAAAATTCTTATTTACAAGGATAACAGATAAGCACTGATGTGCTTTTTTACACCCAGTCCTCGCCCTGAGTAGGGTCAACAATGCAAAATAAGATAAGGCAACAAAAGAAACTGCAAAATGGCTAGAACTAAAATAAGATACGAAATGAAAAAGAAAAAAGTAAAAACGAGAGACAGAGACGCAGGAGCGAAAGGAGTGCAGAAAAGGGAGAGAGAGAGAGAGAGAGAGAGAGAGAGAGAGAGAGAGAGAGAGGGTAGGAGAGAGAGACGGAAGCAGAGGGGGAGAGAGGCGAGAATGAGGTGCGGGAAAGAGCATGTTTAGAACAATCTGACGAACAAAAGATACCGAGGAGATGCAAGACAATTGATGTCGAGGCACCAGGAAAAAGAATGTAAATAAAACACAAACAGAGAAATGTAAAGCATGATGATAGCCCGGTCGCCACGGGTGGGAGGGGGAGGAGTATGTCGTATAAATAAAAAAATCAAGTCAGTCCAGCAGAACCGTGAGAGAGAGAGAGAGAGAGAGAGAGAGAGAGAGAGAGAGAGAGAGAGAGAGAGAGAGAGAGAGAGAGAGAGAGAAGGAGAGAGAGAGAGAGAGAGTCGGGTAAGAATACAAGTATAACGACATAATGACAAATGGGCAGGAGGAAGTAGGACACACACACACACACACACACACACACACACACACACACACACATAAGACGCACTTACTAACAGATTACGCTCTTCACGTACAAAACACGTTCTTTCTAGTCAGGTTCATACTTAAGGCAAGGAGGGTAGTGGTGGTGGGTGGTGGATTTATTGCGAAATATGTCAGCATTGGCACATAAGATGGTTGAAATAATGATGTTTTGAAGGTTGATATGCATTGGGGTTGTTTGGCTGACTTAGGGTGCATTGTGATTCCTTTGTTGTATTCTAATCTTCAGACTAAAGGGGAGAATTTGAACCATTTTATGGTCCAGGAGACTGCTGGTTTTTAGGAGGACTAATTTGTGTGCTCACTTGTGTAGGCTTAGCACTGGTTTGAGGGTGTTAGCGCTAGCAGAGTCCCATAGAGTAGACCCATAGTCTGTGTATGATTGAATATGAGACTGGAAAAAGAACTTGTGTGAGTGCAGGTAGAAGAAGCGTTTGATTTTGGAGAGCTGATAGACTTTCTGTGAAACTTTTGCACAGTCAGGTTATGTGGGATAGGCTTTCTGTTAAACTTTTGCATAGTGATGTTATGTGAGCTTGCCAGGTAATATTGTAATCAATTGTTATTCCTATCGCTTTGTGGTATGTAACCTGTTCAACGGATTCATTTTTAACATGTAGGGAAGGGAAACTAATCGTGAGACTTTGTCTTTTTTACCTGGTTGTGATAAGCATGGATTTAGTTGGGGGGGTTTTAGGGTAGAGCAGCTTGTGATTGAGTTCAGTACATTTTACAAGATCACTCGCACTTTCCTGTAAAGTTCGTGCAAGAACAGTAACATCAGAATGATTTGTGTGTATTGTTGTATCATCAGCAAAGAATCCACAGGTGGACGTGATATGGAGAGGTAGATCATTAATGTAAATTGTGAACAGGAAGGGACCCAGGATAGAGCCTTGTGGGATGCCATAGGAAAGTGTTTGAAATAAAGAGACAGTTGGATTGATTTTTACACACTGTTGCCCATTCGTGAGATATGAGTGAAAAAGCGTACGAGTATTTGTGGAAAACCATACTATTTTCATTTTCTAAGAAGGTTATAGCCAACCACATCAAATGCTTTTTTAAATCAATGAACTGGACACCACACTATCTGTTGTTGTTAATGCTATATAGCCAGTTATCAACCATGTTGATTAGGGCTGTAAGACATGAATGGTTTTATCGGATACCGGACTGTCTTGGATGAAGCAAGTGGTATATATTAAAGTGGTGTAATGTGTGTGTGTTCATGTATTTTTTCCAAGGTTTGAAAACCAGTGGAAATTATTGAAATTGGTCTGTAGTTTGCAGGGTTTGAGTTGTCACCTGCTTTGTAAATAGGTATAACCTTCGCGTTCTTGAAGTTATTCGGATAATGATTTTTGTAGATGCATAAGGGTAAAAGACGTATGTTAACGTGTTTGTAATTGCTGAAGCTCATAGTTTGAGGATTTTGCCGTCTAGGCCATCCACCCCATAAATACCTGACTGTTCTAGGTGCGTTAGGTAGTGATAAACTTCAAAGACTGTTATTGGTGGAATATAAAGTTCAGACGTGATGTTTTTGTCATGGCAACATTGTTTCAGTTTTTGAAGGTCGTTCGATCTAGCAGAATCTGTCGTGACAACTTTAATGGCTGTAGTGCAAAAGTACGTGTTTAGCTGTTCGACAGAGATGCCTTTAACTACAGTTGATTTTGAAGAAGACTGATCGTAGGCTCGTTCATATCTCTCCATACACATTTTGGGGTTCTGGTTTGATGTTGCTAGTTCTCGATAATTTTTTTTTTTTCTCTGCGCTTCTGTGAATTTATTGCATTTTTCAGTATTCTAGATCGTCTTCATAACCATGTTGTTTAGGCAGATCTCTCTAAGGTAACCTGACTCCTGTAACTCTTTAGTGTACCATGCCGGTTTAGGATAATGTCGTACTCTAATTGTTTTCAGGGGTGCATGTTTTACATATACTTCTGTAAATGTTTTGACCAGCAAGATCTGGATTTATAGTAAAGCTATGAAGACCAGCCTTCACATGTTTATTTTGTAATGGAGCAAAAACATGTGCAGGATGTGGTGAAAAGCACATGGCATATTTGTGACAATAGGCGAGGTAGGAGAGAGAGAGAGAGAGAGAGAGAGAGAGAGAGAGAGAGAGAGAGAGAGAGAGAGAGAGAGAGAGAGAGCGGCTGTGTGTATGTACATGAATATGGACACTGGTGGGATCAAGCTTGCATCCTTACATTTGTATTCAATACTGCTTATCAAGAGATCGTGTCTCCTACAACAAACAGTAACATCAAACTGGGCACGGCTGCGGGTTCCCTGAGGATCAGTGACTTCTGCCCAAGTGAAGTCTATTTCTGAATCTGAGCCTCACAAACGTCACGTTCTTGGAGGTCAACGATTCAAAGTGTGATGACTTTCACTATCTGCATTCGAAGAGACAACAAACAGTCTTCTATGGCATGTGCATGCGTTTTCAAACTTATTGTGAATTGCAGGTACGTGTCCCAGTAGGTAGGTATATAAGTGCTGATTTCAAACATCTATCAAGGTGTGGTTCCCAAAACTGGATGGTTTATATTGACAGATGCGATACCAGCAAATTACCCGCACGGCTTTCGACTACATCCATATCGTGCCGGGAACATAAATTTGATCAAATATATTTTAATTCAGTTGCAAACTGCTTATCCATAAGAACAATCAATAATCATATCACCAGTGTTGACATAGATGAAAAAGAAAGTATAAATTTAATCATCAAATACATCTCTGAATATGAAGGGTATATCATTGTACCAAATCTTCCTAATGCGGCGTGTGTTAGGGAAGAACTTAAAACACCTGCTCTAAGTGCTATCATGATCAGTATTCAACAGACAAACAAGCCTCTTAACTGTTCTAGAGAGGGTCTGTTAAAACTGACATACGGAAAAGTGAGTGATTGCGACCAAAATGGGTCTCATATCTGTACAGACTACTTCTCTTCAACTTCTGTCTTCGTCGCTTCATGTCTTCGGATTGCCTTTTGTTCCCACCAGTTTCCCTATCTGAAAATACGTTTTGAGATGTTGCCTGTGGATGATCAACCCCGCCTGCTGCCCAATGGTTTGTTCAACTGCTCAGTGAAGCACTACACCAAATTTAAAAGTCACCTGCACTGCGATCAGATGCCAGAATGTGAGGACGGGCGTGACGAAACTGGACAATGTCCCTTCAGCAGTCCCGGATGTCAGGGTCTGGTGCTTCACGTAACAAATGTTATAAGTTAATCCATGTAGGAAAAGGCACTCCTATGCTTTTGTTACCTTATCATTGCCAAGAGAATGGGGCAACATTGGCTTCACTGAAAACCAAACAGGAAAAAGACGATTCACTTCATATTTTCAACAAGTTTTACACTCTCAATCGTCTGACTTTAGGTTACACACGTCAGGATGGGATGATGTCCACTTTATGTACAGCAAACTTGGTATGTGGTCTGACAGGACTTTGATCTATTATATGAATCATTTTACAGAATCAGCACACTTCGGTCCATCTAGATCTATCAAATCCTTGACGTTTTCTACTTTGTGCTTTTGTGGATTAATCTGGAGCATTCATATATTCAGATCTACAGCGGCATTGTGTGAAATAAAACTGAAATCCTCACTAGTTCACCCTTCCAGAGTCACGTCGGCTCCTTTGTATTCACTTGAACCGTTTACCACCAATACACTGCAGAACTTATTTCCATGTACGTCTAATCATTCTACACACATGTTTTTTGTCTTGTGATCCCAACAGTGATTGTGGGAAATCAGCCTATCCACTGTTTTGTGCCTACCGTAACCTCACTGACCAGCTGGTTGTTAATGCAGTTCTTAATGATAAACCCGCGTTCCCCATCTATGCCATGTTTAAATGTGACGAAGGCATCATCACAGTACAATACACGTTGGTGTGTGACTTCCATCAGGACTGTACAGACAACAGTGATGAGTCATTTTGTAAAAACCCGTCACATGATGGTTACGTCTGCTCTAATGGCCAACATGTATTACACAGCCAACGATGTAATGAATACTCAGACTGTGCGGACGATTCAGACGAAAAGAAATGCCCACCGACTTATCCATGCCGGTACTGTGTTCAGGTGAGAAAGGATAGCAACAACCCTCGCCGTTACATTGACCTAGACGGCACTGGCTTCTTTATTCACCAGATTCTGAGTCCTGACGGTTTTTGTCCTGACAGCCATTATCATTGCACGACTGATTCATTCAACTGTCTTCCTGTCTACACTCGATGCAACGGGTTTTCAGATTGTATCTATGGAGAGGACGAACAAGACTGTGAAACACGAAGTTGTGCTGGCTTCTACCAGTGTCGGGCTTCCAAAGTCTGTGTCCATGGTGATCATCTTTGTGATGGCTGGGGTCAGTGTCCTCAACGAGATGATGAACTGCTGTGTGATTTCACCTGTCCTGAAGGTTGTCTGTGTCAGGGTTATTCCTTCCTCTGCAGTCATTCATTTCCTACTGCATTCTTCCCACAGCTTCGGTATGTCGATGCTGCAGGATCCGGAATGTTGCTGGGGGATTTTGTTCAAAACATTTATCTTGTTCGTCTGAGTTTATCGCACTGTATGCTTACTAACATTTCAAACATAAGCTTTTCAATTTGCTGACTCTTAATCTCGCTAATAATCGTATAACAACCCTAGACATGACTGTTTTTCTTTATTTTCAAAATCTACAAAATTACTGCTAGAAAACAACCCTATCAGTCATGTAAACTTTGTTTTTTCAAATAAAAATTCATTACGAACTTAGGCGAATGGATATGTCACATACACAATCAACGTTCTAAGTGGAGTATTATCTGTGTATGTACCTCGCATGAAGCACATGAATTATTCTTTTTCTGCAGTGGAAGCCATTGGGTTGATGGGTTTCAAAAACGCCCCACAATTGGTTGAACTGGATATACGAGGTAATCCAGTGATAAAATTTTCTTTCGATTTATGGTCCCGATCAAATAAATTAAATAAAATACTGACATCAAATTACAGAATATGCTGCAGAGACTTACTCCCTGCCCATTCCAATAAACTTGTATGTGTGACACCCCAAGTTACATTCCCTTTATGTGCAACCTTAATACCACATGAACCATACAGGATTATTTTTTCATGTTAAGCGTATTCGCAATTTTAGGGAATTTGTTCTGCTTTATAATTTCTCCAGAGGCCAAAGGCGTTTTAAAGAACAGTGTCGTAATGGTTATGGCCAATCTCCAATTTGCCAACGTTTGCATGGGAACTCATGTTGGCGTCACACTGGTAGCAGACAAACTTTTTCGAGGAAGATACATTCAAAGTGAAAGGCATGGACGAACAGTATGGTGTGCACAGTGGCAGGTTTTCTTTCCTTTCTGTCCAATGAAGTGTCCATTTTGGTCATCTGGTTCACTGTTTTGGATCATGTAATGGTCCTTTGGCTCTTCAAAGCATGGTGGAAGTACGACTCAAGACATATGGCTGCAATAGTGGTATCAATCTGGTTTGTTGGGACATCCTTGTCGGTGATACCATTTCTTCCAGGGCTGTCATACTGGGGACTCCGTGGTCAGTCTGGTCTGTGTCGTTTAGCTTTATTTGATCATACCTACTCCATCCAGGGATTCAGGTGGTTCACAGCCATTGTAGTGATGAATGTTGTGTTGTGTTTCACGATTGTTGCTGGTCAGATTGCTGTATATCGAGTAACACCAAAATACAGAATACAGCTCGGTCTGGTAAAAAGATCATATCATGCATCAGTTCATTTGATAGGAAAACTGGCGGTAACAGAGGCTGTTTGCTGGTTCTCCTTTGGACTGGCTACAGTAATGGCGGCACATGGTGTAGGTCTGTTCAACCAGATTCATGATGCACTGGTTGTGATCATGTTGCCCTCTCAACTCTGCCCTCAACCCACTTATCTACCTGTGGAGTGTGGCCAGAGAGCGACGAGCGCAAGCCACAGAAAGCAAACTATTACACGTTTTAAAATTAAGACTTGCTCAACCAGAAATCGGAACTGAAAATATGTACAGAGAATCTGTAAACACTGCATAGCAGAAAGTTCTCTCTTGTTGATGGTTTGGTGGTGGTGGTGATAGCGATGGTGGTGGGAGTGGTGGTGCTGGTTTGTAGAGTTGGTCACGGTGGTAGTGGTGGTAGTGATGAATGAATGAATGGATGGATGGATGAATTAATCAGTCTTTTCGTTAACATGTGTTCAACATAATTGTGATATTACACACAAAAAAAAATGAAATAAAATGAAATAAAGTGAAACAATAAGACACGCGGTCTTGCACGTGCCTACACACAAACACACACACACACACACACACACACACACACACACACACACATATATATATATATATATATATATATATATATATATATATCTCGTGGTAGACTATCGATTTCGATAATGTCACTGTGCAGATGACCTTCTCCCATGGGCACGAGTGTGGCTGGAGAGACCGATTCTCGAGGCACACACCCGTGGGCAGTAGGGGCAATTGAACGTGGCTACTGTGGGAAGGGATGACACCAAGGCCTTGCGTTTTTCTCTTGCAGTAGTCAGTCATGTGGTTGCGGCGGTTGTCTTCAAATTCTTCCTGGGCCTTCCTGGTTAGACTTCGCCATTCTGCTCTGTCTTGGGCACAAACCTCTAGGTCTTTTGCAGGGTTGTAGCTGTGCTTCAGATTGTCTTTTACACAGTCTCTGAAGCGCTTTCTGGGGCGGCCTCTGGGTCTCTGGCCCTGCCTCAGTTCTCCGTATAGCAACTGCAGAGGCAGTATGTGAGGCTCCACGGATGACATGTCCAGTCCAGCGAAGCTGGGCCTTCATTATCATGGCTTCGATGCTGAGCAGACCGGCCCTGTCCAGGACTTCCAGGTTGGTCACTCGGTCTTGCCACTTGATGATGCTGAGCAGACCGGCCCTGTCCAGGACTTCCTGGTTGGTCACTCGGTCTTGCCACTTGATGCCCATAATCGCTCGTAGTGATCTCGTGTGGAAGCGTTCAAGCTGTTTCGTGTGTTTCCGGTACAGCGTCCAGGACTCACAGCCGTAGAGGAGACTAGTGAGAACAACAGCTTTGTAGACCTGATCTTTGTGTCGAGCTTAATGCTTTTGTGGGTCATCACACGAGTACGTAGGCGGCCAAGAGCTTGGCTGGCTTTGCTGATCCTGGCAGAGATTTCTCTGTCAAGAGAGCCATCACTGGAAATGACGCTCCCGAGGTACTTGAAGTGCTCGACAGTTTTCAGAATGGTGCCTCCGATGGTGATGGTGGGGGGGAGGTTGTACTGTTAGGCCTGGGAGGGTTGGTAGAGCACTTCCGTTTTTCCAAGGCTGATTGTGAGGCCAAAAAGCCGCGAGGCTTCCGCAAACTGCTGACAATGAACTGGAGATCCGCTTCTGTGTGTGCCATCAGAGCACAGTCGTCGGCAAACAGTGCGTCAGTCACAAGTCTCTCGACTGTTCGGGTCTTGGCGCTCAGCCGACGAAGGTCAAACAGAGAGCCGTCCAGCCTGTACTTGATGTAAAAATGCCTCTGTCGAGATCTCCGAGGGCATGGTTCAGCATGCATGTGAAGAACAGGTTGAACAAGACCGGAGCGAGGACACAGCCCTGCTTGACGCCGTTCGAAGATTTCAAAGGGAGCAGAGCTGTCACCCCCAACAAGCACAAGACCAACCATGTCGTCGTGGAATAGGCGGATTTTTTTGTGAATTTCCTCGGACAGCCAAGCTTGGAGAGTATGACCCACAGCGCCTCCCTGTTCACCGTGTCGAAGGCTTTTGTTAAGTCGATGAAGACAGCGTAGAGGTCCATCCGCTGCTCAATACACTTTTCTTGGACCTGTCTCACCGAGAAGACCATATCGATGGTGCTGCAGCCTGGTCTGAAGCCAGACTGTGACTCTGGCAGTGACTGATCAGGCAGTTTAAGATGACTCTTGCTAGGATTTTCCCAGCGACTGAGAGGAGGGAGACGCCTCGGTAGTTACCACAGTCAGACTTGCTGCCCTTGTTTTTATACAGGGACAAACAGTGGCATCTCGAAAGTCTTGTGGCATGGTTTCTTCCCCCCAAAAATGCTGCAGAGTATGTCGTGGAGAGTGTCCAGGGCCACTGGACCGGCTGCCTCGTACATCTCGGCTGGGATTCCATCCATGCCTGGTGCCTTACCACTGCTCGTCTGCTTCACTGCCTTAGTGATTTCCTCGAGGCTGGGTAGGAGGTCAAGCTCTTCCAGGGCCGGCTTCTCCGAGATAGCGTTCAAGGCTGAAGAGTCGACTGTGGACGGTCTGTTGAGTAAGGTGGAGAAATGTTTCCTCCAGCGTTGCGTGATGCTGTCCTTGTCTTTCAGCAGGGTCTTGCCATCTGCAGACAGGAGTGGGGTGGTGCTGGGTCTCTGTGGTCCGTAGACAGCCTTGAGCGAGTTGAAGAACTCTTTGGAGTAATTCAGCTCGGCATATCGTTGAACCTCATCAGCTTTCCTGTCCCACCAGCTGTCTTGCATTGTGCGCAGTTCTCTCTGGGCTTCGCTCTGGAGGTGCTTGAAGCGATCCTTCTTGGAGATGGAGGATAGATCGTTCTGCCAGTTGATATAGGCAGTGTGTTTCTCTTCTAACAGTTTGTTGATGTCTTCATTGTTTTCATCAAACCAGTCCTGGTGGAGGCCTAGAGTGGCTTTGGCTGACTCTGTCACCATCTGTTTGAACCGGTTCCATTGTTCTGTTGGGTCTCCAGTCAGCGGTCACTGAGCAGTCAGAGTCTCATCTAGGTGAGTTTGGAATTTCTCTTTCAAGAGAGGGTTCTGCAGTTTTGAGATGTTGAATTTTGATCGAGCAGCCTTGGGCTTCTTGCATTGGACTCTGGCTATGTGAAAATTGAAGACCGCCCTCACTAAACCGGTGGTCTGTCCAGCTCCTCGCATGGCTCTGGTGATCATCACGTCCCGTGTATCCCGCTAGAGGGTTAACTGCCAGCTGCGGCATGCTGGCCAGTTAGTTTTAGGGCAGGCAATTTTTAGGACACCTTTTCTAGTCCCTTCCCTTACTAGGGTGAGCAGTGCTTCCTGAAAAGGGCTGCTCAGACACCTGGGATGCTACCGAACTCCACTGCTGCCCCGGGTACAATGGAGAGCGACCATCTGTCCCAGGCCGCCTACGTGTAGGCTTGAACTACGACTGCCAGTAGTAACCGCTACCTGTCGCTTCGTCCCACCCCCATCGCCGCAGGACTTTCTGAGTCAGAAGAGGGAAGTATGAGGGGATTGGTTTGGGGAAAGAAAGGGGGTGTATGGGGTGTCATGGAGGGACAGTACCTCTAGTGGGGGGGGGGGGGGGGGGGGGGGGGGGGGGGTCCCATGTCCTTTTCAGGACAGCTCGTCCACTATTGGCTCCCACATGGCACTCAACTCTCATCAGTGGCTCCCCGTAGCTGTAGCATGCGCAGCGGCCACACCCCGGGCAACAGCTTTGGCAGGCTGGCTGAACCTGATGAGGGTGGCCGACGGGTTTCAAACCCTCGGTGATTTTAGGACTTGCTCACCCTAGCATGTGAAGTTTGTTTCCGGCGGACAAGGCGGAGGAAATCACGTGACTGATTCAACAGATTGGAGGGCGGTTTCAACGACGCACTGTGGAGTGTGAAGGGAACGTCAGAGCACGAAGAAGAAGACCTGGCCATCCACTGCAGCCAAGGAGGCCCCCAGTCGTAACAATTCTTTGTGCCACTGGACTCGGGCTTCTGCGGCCGAGAGGGTGGGGTTGAATATATATATTCCTACCTATAAATATACAAGTTTACTACATTACATTACAACATTAGATAATCACAACATTTAAAACCAAATTAAAGTTCTCTTTTCTTCTTGTTGTTGTTGTGGTGGTGGTGGTGGTGGTGGTGGTGGTGGTGGTGGCGGTGGTGGTGATGGTGGTAGTGGTAATGGTCTGTCAAATATCTGCCACACTGACCTGTCACCAGATGCGTCCACTGACATGACACGTTCAAATGAATGTTACAGTCTTCAAAATTAAATCATGTGTAATGTGTATCTTAGAACTTTTTTTTTCAACATTCTCAAAGATCATGACAGTCCTATTTCTACGTCAGGTTTATATGTGTGATCTATATATTAGAACTTTTGTTTTGTCCATTCTCAAAGATAATGACAACACTGTTTTAACGTCAGGTGTTGTATGTGTGATCTATATGTTTCTCGAAGATCATGACAATCCTATTTCTACGTCAGGTGTGTTGTTGTATGTGTGATCTATATTTTAGAACTTTTTTTTTTTTCAACATTCTCAAACATCATGTTAATCCTATTTCTACGCCAGGTGTTGCATGTGTGATCTATATGTTAGAACTTTTGTTTTGTCAACAGTCTCAAAGACAATGACGACGCTGTCTCTATGTCAGGTGTTGTATGTGTGATCTATATGTTAGAACTTTTGTTGTCAAATGTTTTGTCAACATTCCCAAGATCATGACAATCCCATTTCTACGTCAGGTGTTGTTGTTTACACTTTGTCACCAGCTCGGTGCACTGTTTGCATCGTACCTCCACCTTCAATTCCCCATGTTACAGACAAAGCACATGGGAAGTTCGCCCCCACCATGACATCATTAAATGAAGTATGTTCTACACGAGTTATAGTACAATACTCCTTTGCGCCATGAGTGGCTAACCATACAGTGGATCAAGTGAACGTGTGTGTCACAAACACATCTGACACATTTCTCTTCCCGTTGGGTCTAACAGTCCACACTAAATGGTTGCAGTGAATGTTCACGTTTCGATCTAACCTTCTCCTTCTTCGCTAAACAACAGCAAAATCTTCATGGCTGGACGGAGGTTTGTGGTCCAGGTCTGACCGTCTCTCCTCATTCACTCAATCCAGAGACTGTCGGTAAACTCGAATGGGCTTTTTGGCACAAGGTTTGTGATTCTCTCAAGCATCTCTGTTCTGTGCGAGGGCTGACTTATACACAAGGTTTGTGATTCTCTCCTGCATCTCTGCTCTGTGCGAGGGCTGACTTACACACAAGGTGTGTGATTCTCTCCTGCATCTCTGCTCTGTGCGAGGGCTGACTTACACACAAGGTTTGTGATTCTCTCCTGCATCTCTGCTCTGTGCGAGGGTTGACTTACACACAAGGTTTGTGACTCTCGCCTGCATCTCTGCTCTGTGCGAGGGTTGACTTACACACAAGGTTTGTGACTCTCTCCTGCATCTCTGCTCTGTGCGAGGGTTGACTTACACACAAGGTGTGTGACTCTCTCCTGCATCTCTGCTCTGTGCGAGGGTTGACTTACACACAAGGTTTGTGACTCTCTCCTGCATCTCTGCTCTGTGCGAGGGTTGACTTACACACAAGGTTCGTGATTCTCTCCTGCATCTCTGCTCTGTGCGAGGGTTGACTTACACACAAGGTTTGTGACTGTCTCCTGCATCTCTGCTCTGTGCGAGGGTTGACTTACACACAAGGTTCGTGATTCTCTCCTGCATCTCTGCTCTGTGCAAGGGTTGACTTAAATAAAAGGTTCGTGATTCTCTCTTGCATCTCTGCTCTGTGCGAGGGTTGACTAAATAAAAGGTTCGTGATTCTCTCCTGCATCTCTGCTCTGTGCGAGGGTTGACTTACACACAAGGTTTGTGATTCTCTCCTGCATCTCTGCTCTGTGCGAGGGTTGACTTAAATAAAAGGTTCGTGATTCTCTCTTGCATCTCTGCTCTGTGCGAGGGTTGACTTACACACAAGGTGTGTGACTCTCTCCTGCATGTCTGCTCTGTGCGAGGGCTGACTTACACACAAGGTTTGTGACTCTCTCCTGCATCTCTGCTCTGTGCGAGGGCTGACTTACACACAAGGTTTGTGACTCTCTCCTGCATCTCTGCTCTGTGCGAGGGTTGACTTACACACAAGGTTTGTGACTCTCTCCTGCATCTCTGCTCTGTGCGAGGGTTGACTTACACACAAGGTTTGTGACTCTCTCCTGCATCTCTGCTCTGTGCGAGGGTTGACTTACACACAAGGTTTGTGACTCTCTCCTGCATCTCTGCTCTATGCGAGGGTTGACTTACACACAAGGTTTGTGACTCTCTCCTGCATCTCTGCTCTGTGCGAGGGTTGACTTACACACAAGGTTTGTGACTGTCTCCTGCATCTCTGCTCTGTGCGAGGGCTGACTTACACACAAGGTTTGTGACTCTCTCCTGCATCTCTGCTCTGTGCGAGGGCTGACTTACACACAAGGTTTGTGACTGTCTCCTGCATCTCTGTTCTGTGCGAGGGCTGACTTACACACAAGGTTAGTGACTCTCTCCTGCATCTCTGCTCTGTGCGAGGGCTGACTTGCAAATGAATGTTAGTGGCAAAGTGAGGCGACTGCAGGCGGAAATGTAAAAAAAAACAAAAATCTTTTTAATAAAAAAAAAATCAAAGCGCTGTATCTTTCAAACATGAACAAACGAATCAGTAGTAAAAAACACGACGCGTTTCGATCTCTAATGTCTTCTTCGGGCAAGATAAACAACACCCAGGACAACGAAAATGAAGAACGAGCAATCGCTTATCTTCTCAAATTCCAAATGAATGTTGTGGGTATCACGTACGCTTTTCTGACTCTCTCCCTATTCGCTCAGTCCGATGACTTACAATCCAGGAGGAGTGCAGTTTACTACATGGCTCTGACTCTCTCCTTCTCTTTGGTAGTTGAGTATTTACGCATGGTTCTCCTTCTTTTCTTCTTCCTCTAGTCCAAGCGATGTTTTGTCCAGGCTAGAAGAGGAACTGTCACCTGCAGGTTGTTCACAGGTTGGGTCAGCTGTCATGCCTTCTGATAACCTCAGCTTCAGACTGGTGTGTTGTGCATTGGCGGCTGTTTATGCACAATGCATGTCGAAGCGGGCAAAATTTAAGGCCGCCGCGCCATGAGTGTGCCGGGGTGGAAGGTGAAGACACGGACAGACGGTGTCACCCTTGGACTGTTACTCTCCCAACTTTCCTACGGGAATTTGTTGCGGCCACGCGAAGCTGAACCCAGGACCTGGCTCTGAGGACAACTTGCGTCAGTCTCGTCTCGGCAGTGGAGGTTCTACACGACCAGACAGCGTCGGCATCATGAAGTCCACCTGGTGTATCTGCACTTCCATAGCCCCCCCCCCCCCTCCCCCCAATGAAGGACATGATGACTCATCTGAAGGATGTCTCATGGGCTCTCTGGACGATGTTTACTGTAAAACGAAAAACAAGAAGCCACTTACCTTCTCATATTCGGCGCAAAATGGCTGTTTCTCGTTCTTTTGTTTTCACTGTCCTGTTTGGTTTTGCCTGAAGAAGACCCTAGAGGTCGAGGTACATTGTGTTTTGTCCCTGTAATATTTTGTATATGTGGCGGGAACCAGCCCCTCTTCTTTTTCAATTTTGGGTATCTTCCTTGTTGACTATTTACCGTTCGTGAAAGACAGTGGTTTAACGGTAAACATCAAACTAAGGGAGGTACCTACACCGGCGCAATATCACCAGAAAGACACCACGTTAGTGTGGACATCGAAAATGACATTTCTTTGAGGGGGGGGGGGGGGGGGGGGGGATTCGAAGTATCGACGTCTAAAATGCTGACAGAGTGCACAAGCACCATGACGCTTCGCCCATTGAGCATTTGAAATATCGTCAGTGCAAAAAAAAAAAAAAAAAATGTCTGCGAATTAAGACGTACCAGAAGAAATCTAGGTCTGTCGGTTATCTATGGGCTGGCGACAATACCACTTATTTCACCTCCTCCACTGTCCAGCCCCGACTGCCAAGCCCCGATACCACCACCCTAATTGCCCCTTCCCCACCCCATCCCACACACAAACCCCGCAGACTGTCAAGCGCTGTTCTAATCAGACGAGTCATCGTCGCTCGTCCCAGTCAGGTTTTGTCCCTTGATGTGGAGGAATTTAAGGCAACCCCCCCCCCCCCTCCCCCGTCTGTCTGTCTGTCTTCTTCTTTCTTCTTCTTTTTTTCTTTCTTTACCCATTAAAGGCCCATCAATCAATCAATCTTCTTCTCCTTTCCCTATTCCTACATAACTCTCTCTCTCTCTCTCTCTCTCTCTCTCTCTCTCTCTCTCTCTCTCTCCTCACTAACTTCGTCTCTATCAGTCTCTCTCCTCCCACACACACACGCCTACAGCCCTGCTCATACCAATGATATAGGTAAAATCAGAAAAAAACTACGAATTGGGGGATGTTAGTTGTCGATTCTTTCCTCGGCGGGTAGATGGGGACATGTTACCTTGGTGCCTCTGGATGACAAACTTTGGGTCGCTAGAGCGTCCACATTGCTTGCCCAGGGTGTTGGATGCCTGGCGTGGTTTGCTTGGGGTTTTTCTCTTCTTCATCCAGCGTCAGGTATTCGTGGACTTACCCCCCCCCCCCCCCCCCCCCCCCCCCCCCCCCACACACACACCCACACACCCAATGATTAGGCTCCCACCATTAAAACCACAGGTGAGGTTTGGAGACTTCTGACAGAATGCTGCTTGTGTTCTGTACTTCATAGTCTCTGTATTTCAACCAACGCCATCACCACCATCAACACCACCATCTCCGCCTCTCTCTCTCTCACCCCTCCCCCTACCTCCCCCCTCTCCTCCATCCCATCACCGCTCCCCACTCCTCCCCATCACCCACATCTCCCTCTTTCCACACATTCTCTTCCGTTTCCCTCCCGTCGGGAACTTGCTTCCGAGGATCACAGAATGACAGCCCCGAAGGAGGTGAATGTCTGGAAAGGTCATGGGGGCAGCCGAGGGCGTTACCTATGTCTGGAAAGGTCATGGGGGCAGCCGAGGGCGTTACCTAGGTCTGGAAAGGTCATGGGGGCAGCCGAGGGTGTTTGTTACCTATGGGGTGTGGGTTTGCAACTTTAAGAGATCGTCGAAAGTCTGTCCCTGCCAGTAAGGGATTGTTCCAAAAAGAGTTGAGTGACTGGATGATTGAAAAGCTTTACAGTCCACTACTTTTTAACAATCTACCACTGTCCACTACTTTTTAACAATCTACCACTGTCCATTACTTTTTAACAATCTGCCACTGTCCACTACTTTTTAACAATCTAACACTGTCCACTACTTTTCAACAATATACCACTGTCCACTACTGTTTAACAATCTACCAGAGCAGCTGTAACATTTGTCAACTGCAAAAGAAAAAGAGAGATCAGAATGATATTTTGTTGTTGCTTACGCCAACGTTGTTCTATAGGCAGTTGCGTCCAAAGAAACAAATGACCGATTTGAACCCTTGCCACTCTAAAGACCTTGAGGATGAAAAGAGCAAGAATGGCCCTACTTTTCAGTAACATTTGCGCGAAAGGGTTATCATAATCGATTCGCTACCTAGTTCTTTTAATGGCACGATGTCGGTGTAAAGAAAAGAAAAACCCAAGACAAGTATTTGCATCGCAAGAAAAAAAATCAGGGAAGGCACAAATGAAATCTAAAACAAATTAGCTTTGTTACAACAAAATCCCATACCGACATGGGGAGACCAACAGTCAGGTAGGTCTGGAGGTAGACTGGGGCATGTAAACTCTCATCATTCCGCTTCTGATAGGAGCAGTCTTCGACTGTTCATAGTGAAAATGAAAACATATACCTTTTGACGCTAAGAACGTTCCATACCAGCACGCTCACCCCCGTTGGTCACGCGCCTATCTCCTAATCTTCTCCCATTGTTCAGCTTGCGCGAGTCTTCTCCGCGAGATATCGATAAACGTCCCGAGAAAATTGAGGTACAAGTATTTCTGTGGGATATCTCCCGGCGAACCAAAAACTGTGCTCGTGAATTTTTCGCAGGAATATCATAAAAGATCTTTGCTGACAAGTTATAATGGCGATGCTAGAGATTTGCGTTCACGGATTTTTTTTTTTTTTTTTTTTTTTTTTGGTTGGGGTGGGGGTGGGGGTGGGGGTGGGGAGAGGGTGTGGTGGGGGTCGTGGTATTCAAACTGCGCGTGAAAGTACATTACAACAAGCGAGAAGTAACGGATGAATTACGCTAAGTGTCCTAGGAAACATGAGTTATAATGTCGTACTGCTGGTTCTCTTCACTGGCACATTCTGTCGTCATGATATTATCACGCCACTTCAGTCTTTTACCACCACCACATCATCCCGCTTCCCTTCCCCTCCCTCCCACCGCCCCCATTTTGCGCCATGCCCACAGGAAAAAACATTGCATAATTCTGACATAGCAAACAGCCCAACATTTCTATCAGTGCATTGATATTAAAGAGACAGCAGCAGCGATAAAATACAGCAAAGTTCAAGCAACGAAGTTGTTGATTCAGCTTCTTGTGTTTATAGTGGACTTCATCATCTTCTTTAATGCAGACAAGGTAAACGTCTTTCAGGGTTGAAGGTCTTTTCTAAAATTTGTACAACCATAACCTCCTCCGTGCACGAAAGGCAAGAACACCCTCTGGTGGGGGAAAACTTTTCTTTCTCTCTTTCGCGTTCCCAGCCATGCTTAATCCTCAATCCGTTAGTAAAGCGAAGTCCACAATCCCCCGCAGAGACCCCACCGCTCCCCACAGCTTCTCCTGGACCTCAACCGGCCTGGATCACGCCTGGCGTCTCAAGGCTTCAAAGGAGGGGCAGGACTGTAAGATGTGGCTGGGAGTTTTTGGAGCCTGTGCCACAAGGGCACTGGTCAGCATGAGAGAGTCTGAGACGTGCGTGAAACGACCGGGATTCTCACTCTCAGATTCCTGGTCACAGGTGCTCACACAGATTCAAGCAATCAATCTACGATCCTTCCTATTGGCTGGGAGTGTGCGGAACAGCAGTCGGCCCTTTGCAGGCCACTCCTCTTGTGAACAGCAAGTTTGGTTGTTTTCAGGAAAGCTGAAACATTCTGGGAGGCATTAAAACTGAAAGTAATGAAAAGCTGATAGACTGCTCTTTCATGCATTAAAACTGAAACTACGGAAAAGCTGACAGACTGCTCTTTCTTGCATTAAAACTGAAACTACGGAAAAGCTGATAGATTGGCAGTATCACACTCGCCCTGTATTATATTCAAGCAGTTCGTACGTCAAGTTTTGACCCCTTTCTCGCTTGTATACTATACTCAGCTGCCACAGTAAACGCGGTAATACGCGGCACTCTTGGAGTCGGTCTGTCTGAAGACAGACACTAGGAAACTGCTCTGATGAATTACCTTGGTCTGCCACAAAATGGCGGTTGAGTTTTTAACGTTCTCCCAACATGGCGTTTAAAAACAAGTTGTCTCACTGCAGCATGCTGTAGTGCGTAGAGTCAAGTTGTCTGGCGGACTTGGAAGCTGGCACGCTTGGGGGAGGTCTGTATGTGGATTGGGAAGGAGGCAGGCACCCAGGCACCCAGGCCAGTCCAATCTCAAGCAGACGCCTGGATCAAGGCGTTCATTTGTTTGTGGTCAGCGTTTTCTTCGTACGCTGCGAGTCGTCCCAGGCGGACGTCTGGGTGATAGCAGTATCTTTGCCTTGTCGCCTCACTCCAAGGCCGACTTCAGCACTACAGTACAGCCGTCTTCATGCTTCATTGGAGACGGTCCCGTGCCCCGTAAGGCCGACTCAGGACACAGGTAGGACAACAGTCGCCAAGCCGCTGCGAAGATCCACGTCCTCTCTGCGCCCATAAGGGACTTCCTCAAGCCCTGCCGGTCTGAAAGGCAAAGATCCATGTCCTCTCTGCGCGCATATGGGACTTCCTCAAGGCATGCTGGTCTGAAAGGCATCCACGTCCTCTCTGCGCCCATAAGGGACTTCCTCAAGGCCTGCCGGTCTGAAAGGCAAAGATCCACGTCCTCTCTGCGCCATAAGGGACTTTCTCAAGGCCTGCCGGTCTGAAAGGCAAAGATCCACGTCCACTCTGCGCCCATAAGGGACTTCCTCAAGGCCTGCTGGTCTGAAAGGCAAAGATCCACGTCCTCTCTGCGCCCATAAGGGACTTCCTCAAGGCCTGCCGGTCTGAAAGGCATCCACGTCCTCTCTGCGCGCATATGGGACTTCCTCAAGGCCTGCTGGTCTGAAAAGGCATCCACGTCCACTCTGCGCGCATATGGGACTTCCTCAAGGCCTGCCGGGTCTGAAAGGCATCCACGTCCTCTCTGCGCCCCATAAGGGACTTCCTCAAGGCCTGCCGGTCTGAAATGCATCCACCACGTCCACTCTGCGCCCATAAGGGACTTCCTCAAGGCCTGCCGGTCTGAAAGGCAAAGATCCACGTCCACTCTGCGCCATATGGGACTTCCTCAAGGCCTGCTGGTCTGAAAGGCAAAGATCCACGTCCACTCTGCGCCCATATGGGACTTCCTCAAGGCCTGCTGGTCTGAAAGGCATCCACGTCCTCTCTGCGCCCATATGGGACTCCTCAAGGCATGCCGGTCTGAAAGGCAAAGATCCACGTCCACTCTGCGCCCATAAGGGACTTCCTCAAGGCCTGCCGGTCTAAAATGCATCCACGTCCACTCTGCGCCCATATGGGACTTCCTCAAGGCATGCGGTCTGAAATGCATCCACGTCCACTCTGCGCCCATATGGGACTTCCTCAAGGCATGCCAGTCTGAAAGGCAAAGATCCACGTCCACTCTGCGCCCATAAGGGACTTCCTCAAGGCCTGCTGGTCTGAAAGGCATGCTGAAGTTGCCTCGTCGTCAGACTGCCCCAAAGCTTAAAGACGCGTCCCCCGGTGACACAGGCTGAGCAGCGCAAACGCCTTTCTGTCGTCTACACGCCTACCGCTCGTAATGCCACTTTGTAGTGCGACAGCAGAAAATACCCCCACCACCTCCTTTAGCCTACATGCTTATTTTCCTTTATCCGCTTACGACCGGCACAGCAATATCTCTCAGTTCGTGACGTCCGTGTATCTGCGCGTGTCAAACTTTTTTCTCTTTTCAGGGGACAAGGTTTCACGCACCCCCCCCCCCCCCCCCCCCCCCCCCCCCCCCCCCCCACCACCACACACACCCCCCACACACACACCCATCTGCTTATCCAATCAAACGACGCCGAAACCGATCAGGCCAAGGTCAAGGTTGAAAGATGGAAAACAACAAACAACGACACGGATATTTGGTGTAACTCTTTACAGAACGCCCCTCTCCCAAAGTGACCCCTAGAGGAAAACGTTCCTTCCCCGTTAATGTTGTCATGTTGTTCAAAACCCGAGCGACAGTAGAGGCTACACTGCGGCAGCTTTTTGATTTCAGCCAATAGTCCCTCCGTGGAGTACACTCCGGCGATTTTCATTTCGTACGGAAATGGAATGCCTCCATTCCTTTTTTTTTTTTTTTTTTTTTTTTTATCTCGCATGATTAAATCCTGTTATTTGCAGGCCTGTCGCCCCATATTAGAATGCCTACCCTCACTTACTTCTTCCCCACTCCCTTTTCTTCCTTCTTCTTCCAAATGTTTCAGAATGAATCCCCTGGCGTTAGCAGAATTAAAGCGACACGAGTTGCTAGTTAGTTCCTTTTGGACTTCACAGCGGTTTGGCGGAAGCATTAGATGCGATTCCGTTTGGGTCTATTCATCTATCTGTCTTCGCAGTTATCGGAAATCGGAACTGTCGATGCGAGTAGTGTGGCGAGAGAGTGACAACCCACTGATGTGAGTAAACACATCTGAGACCGCAGCCAGCGTGACAACTGTGTCTGTCTCTCTCTCTCTCTCTGTCTCTCTCTCTGTGTGTGTGTGTGTGTGTGTGTGTGTGTGTGTGTGTGTGTGTGGACGTGAGTGACAGACAGAGGAGAAACTGTGTGTGTGTGTGTGTGTGTGTGTGTGTGTGTGTGTGTAGGGAGGTGTGGACGGGTGAGACAGACAGACAGACAGACACAGACAGAAACTTTGGGCATATGGATTCCAATGCATGTCAACTTTTTCTGTTGACATAATTATTTATCTTTTATTGAGGTGCTGGAGAAGTTCTTCCTTAACTGTCCAGCTGGATTTGTACACAAGTTACAGCTTCAGATATGAATGCGACATCGTCTGCCAAACCGACAAGGAAAACATCCAACAAATCGTAATCGTGTATGAATTTTGTGCCATGTATTCCAGTCATGGGCCCACCATCTCTCACTCTAGCTTTGACAGAATCATACATGCACATAACACATTGATATATTTGTTCCTCTTATTCTATTGCTGAGCAAGATGTGCCATAAGATACACTTCTGAACAGAATCAAAGGCTTTTTTTTAATTTAACAAAGCGACATACAATTCACGAGTAAATAAAAACTATTTTTTTGCACAAATGCATCAAAGTAAACATGTGGTCTGACTATTAAATAGTTCCATTAAAAACCAGCTCGGTATTCACCGGTGAGGTTCAATTCTTCTACCCAATTCTGCAGCCTTCAGTTGATAACAGTACTGTATAGTTTGCTACAAATATAACGCACAGAAATAGATCTATAAATATTTGGATAATCAACATCACCTTTTTTGTACAAAGGGAGAACTAGCTACAAAAAGAAATATTCTGTAATTATTTGTATTATCACCATCGCCTTTTTAAATAAAGGGAGAACAACAGGTGCTGTCCACAGTTCAAACAGAACATTAAAAACCGTGTGACAAAACCTAACAACCGATCAGACATACATTCATTTTTGTCATCACACTAGAAGTTCATCAAGGCTGCCACTTTTACTTTCTTTAATTCTTTTAAAGCCAGTATAGTCTCATCCATTGAAACTACAGGTTTGCAAAACCTCTCGTACCCTACAAATACAGATAACTGAACATCTTCCGCGAATGTCTTATCAAACCATGTAAAATCAAAAGTACAAACAAAAGAGACAAATTCTTATCGTGTTATTTAAAAAATCAAATCATTCGCATTCCAGCGAAGACAAAAGATTTAGAATTGTTACATACAAAGGAAAAATGTGAGTTATCACTGTCAGCACACGCAAGAGAAGCAAAGCACCTGCCGTCATGAAATACAGCATTTGACGTTGACCGATACATATTCAGCCAGCATACGCGTAACGTTGACATACACCTGTTCAGGTTAGACAGAAGCTAAATCGCTTGCGCACCAAACTGAGTCAACCATTCCACGATCAGCACGTGCAAGTTTTGCGACATAGCCACTGCACTGTGACAGCAAAATCGGTGCGCTCTGAAAGTTTGTTCCATCCGTTGAGAGACCACACGGAATGTCTTGGGACGGAGAAAGTCCTGTTTAATTAATGCCCACCAGCCTGTTACTAGAATGGGTAGAACAATTAGTTCTGGCCATTTAACTGGAGGTGGTAGCTCGTTGACCTTCACAACAGTTTTGTTTGAACGTGGAGTCAGCCTTACTCCTGATTTCCTACACAACTAGACAGTCGTGGCCAATGAAAACCCTACTTACCCGGGGCTTGCCCTTTGTAGCACACAGATCTTCTGTGAATTAAAACAAACGCACACACACGCACACACGCGTGCACACACACACACACACACACACACACAATTACGGGGGGGGGGGGGGGGTCGGTCAGGTTTAGAGCTAAAACGATGAACGCTGTCAAAACAACATCATGAAACAGTTCCGTTTGTCAGTAAGAGACACTCCTTCACTACACCTTCACGCTCGGCCAGTGTCTCATTGCCCTTACCCGGCAAGCCAAATAACGTGAGGAGGTTATCAATTCAGTTACATCGTCCCTCGAGAGGTCGTCAGTGTCCATCTCCAGGTCTCTCATTTCCATGCTAAGGTCGCCGTTCCTTCTCCGCATGCCCATGCTCTGTGGATGGGGAGTGGCGATCTCCTCAGCTTGGCTGTCAAATGCTTGCCTCAGTCGCAATGGGGAGATTGGTCCTCTTGCCTCTCATTTTTCATCACTTTTTCCTTTCTTGATGTCGTTATCATCTCGTTTATTTATTCGTTTACTTTCTGCTCAGATCAGAAGATCGTCGTATCCATGTATTCATTGATCATGTATCTAAAACCTATGTCATTTTCGTAATTGACTTTGTATTTGCCTGCCATTTGCCATGTAAACTCTCATTGTAATGTATATTTCAAACCAGCGATATAAGCTATAAGTTTGTCGTTAGTCTTTCGATGGATATAATCATATGTTTTTGTTATGAATAAAGTTCTGTTTAAACCAAGTACCGCTTGATGGGCTGTCTGTTCTGTCTAGGATGGCTGTGCTACTGTTTGATCTAGCACTGATGCTGCTGTTTGATCTAACACTGATGCTACTGTTTGATCTAACACTGATGGCTCTGCTACTGTTTGATCTAGCACTGATGCTACTGTTTGATCTAACACTGATGTCACTGTTTGATCTAACATGATGGCTCTCTCCTACTGTTTGATCTAGCACTGATGCTACTGTTTGATCTAACACTGATGGCTCTCCTACTGTTTGATCTAGTACTGATGCTACTGTTTGATCTAGCACTGATGGCTCTGCTACTGTTTGATCTAACACTGATGTCACTGTTTGATCTAACACTGATGGCTCTGCTACTGTTTGTTTGATCTAGCACTGATGCTACTGTTTTTGATCTAGCACTGATGGCTCTGCTTGCTACTATTTGATGTAGCACTGATGCTACTGTTTGATCTACACTGATGCTTGTTTGATCTAGCGCTGATGCTACTGTTTGATCTAGCTCTGATGGCTAGCACTGCTACTGTTTTGATCTAGCACTGATGGCTCTGTACTGTTCTAGTCTAGCACTGTTTGATCCAGCACTGATGCTACTGTTTGATCTAGCACTGTTTGATGCTACTGTTTGATGATCTAGCACTGATGCTACTGTTTGATCTGATGCTGCTGTTTGATGTAGCACTGATGCTACTGTTTGATGTACTGATGCACTGCTCAGTACTCGGGACTGCCAAAAGTTGTCTCTCCATGTCTGAGAGACGCTGGACCCAGGATTACTGTGCACTCCCCACCCCCCATCCCACCCCCCTCCCGCAGTGAAGAAATAAGTTATCCCAGTACAAATGGATATGAGGGGAGCCAATCTAGGCTGACGTCTGCTCTTGGTTTCACCGTCAACATGGCGAAGTAGAGGGGGAAGGGGGGCGGGGGGGGGGGGGGGGGGGGGGGGGGGGGGCGCTCTTCTGCCTTACACGCTTCAATATGAAGGCTTGAAACAGAATACTGGCAGGGACCAAAAACAGCCATAGACTCTTCTGGAAACCAGCGCAGCATGGCATGGTGCTTCGTGCAACTTGCTGGCAAAGCCCAAGAGCACAGGACGTGTCGTCAACGCTAAAAACCGAAGTTATTAACAACAGGAAGTTACAACCAAGTGTCCTACATGAACATTAACTCTTCACACCCCAAGGGAGACTGATTGATTGATTGATGATTGATTGATCTTTAATGCGCAAGGATGAAGATTTTTGGCCAAAGCCTAGTTCTTACAATCTGTCCTTCAATCTAGTAACACTGTAATATAACTCCACAATGACGAGCAGACTATTCATAAACGAAATGATGGCATGGTGGATAGTCAAACAGAAAGAAAACAGACAAACAAATAAACAAAAGCAGAGAGAGAGAGAGACAGAGAGGGGGGGGGGGGGTGGAAGGTGGAGAGAGAAAGAATGGTAGGCACAGGGAGGAAAAGAGGGATGGTAGACAGAGTGGGAGTGGGGATGAGCGATTTAATGGAGTAGGTTACACGTTTAGTCCGTGTATACAAAAAGATGGTTTACAGACGACTTTGCGAATGGATGTTAACGATTTTAATCAATGTATCAAATTATTGAGACTTGAAATGTTTATGTAAATGTTTCTTGAAAAGTGTTTACATTTTCATTCGTATTTTGTCGACTCTGTGGAAAAGAGAAAGAGACAAGACAAAATTCAAGACAAGGACAAGACAAAATTCTTTATTTACGAGGATAATAGATGTGCTTTTTTTACATTTCTACAGAAAAAGTCCTCGAGAGAGAGAGAGAGAGAGAGAGAGAGAGACCCTGAGTAGGGAGAAGCGATGCAAGAGGAAGACAACAAAAGAGGAGAGAGAAAAGAGGCGTGGCTGGGGAAAGAGCATGTTTAAATAACATACGGAATTTCTAAACAGTTTTGAAAAGAAAAAAAAGTAAAATGAGAGAAAGAAAAAGGTGATGAGAGAGAGAGAGAGAGAGAGAGAGAGAGAGAGAGAGAGAGAGGGTTGGGGGATAAAGTGTGGGAGGGTCTGGGGGGTGGAGCATTTTGATTTTGAAAGCTGACACCGCATGCAGCACGCGAGCCAAACTCAGTAGAACCAAGCTCACTCTCACGTAACGTCCGACATAACGTCCCTGCAGCTGATTCAACAACGACAGAAACGTCGAGACACTCGCTTCATTCGCGTCAACCGTGCTAGCTCTCTATCAGCTACATCCCTTCCACACACAACACAACACACAACGATGGCGGACGGGGCGAACAGCGGTACGGTACTTCTCTTCTCGTGCTCAAAACTTCATTGACGGCGACTTCGTCGACCACGCATCGGGCGAGTTTTTGGACAGTGAGGACCCTTCCACAGGCAAAGTGTGGGCGCGAGTCCCCAAGAGTGACGACCAAGACGTGGAAAGGGCCGTGCGAGCAGCAAGCAAGGCTTTCATCATGTACGTACGAACAGCTGTTGCCAAATTGGTATGATTGTTAATGTGTTACTTTGCGCAATGGATGGAGATAGGAAAAGACAACTCCATTTTTGCTCTTACACTGCGAGCACGATTTAGCTAACGAATTCAGTCTTTTTTTTTCTTTACTTCTTTTTCTTCTTCTTCTTCTTCTTCTCTCTCTCTCTCTCTCTCTCTCTCTCTCTCTCTCTCTCTCTCTCTCTCTCTCTCTCTCTCTCTGACGTATATGTTGTATCATTTAGTATTAGCTTCGTAGAATAGTAACCGCAAGTGAAAAATGGCTACTTGGCCAATACTTTTACCGTTACAAAATAATCATTGTCACTGTCATTCTCTCTCTCTCTGTCTCTGTCTCTCTCTCTCTCTGTGTGTGTGTGTGTGTGTGTGTGTGTACTTTGTCATATTCATTTTACTGTTTTTATACATGCTCATTTTTGTACGTTGTAGTACATTTCCATATGTTACCCCAACTCACCCCACCTTTCACGCCCACTCTCTCCTTCCCCTTCATTATTATTTTTTTTTTTTTTTTTTTTTTTTTTTTTTTTTTTTTTTTTTTTATTTTTTTTTTTTTTGCTTATTTTTTTTTTTTTTTTTTCGTTTCTCTTCCATTTTCATTTGATGTTCCATTTTGATTCATGACCGCTTTGTTTGCTTTCTTACATTATTTCATTTCAGTGCATGTTGTAGTCCCTACACAGGGCGAGGAAAAAAAGGCACGTCAGTGCTTATCTATTATCCTCGTAAATAAAGAATTTTTGTCTTGTCTTGTTTTGTCTTCTCTCTCTCTCTCTCTCTCTCTCTCTCTCTCTCTCTCTCTCTCTCTCTCTCTCCTAAGTTTAAAATTTGTCAAGGACAGTATAGGGATGTGGATTATGTTATGTCTGGTCAGGTTTCATTGTCTGATTTGGGCGAAGGGTTCATGCGTTCTAAACGAAGGTGGAGAGTTTTTTTTCACTCTCAACACATCGAAGTGCCCCGTCTGTCATGCATCAACACACAGCAGTCTAGCTATACTGGTGGCTTGCGTCGAACGCGGAAAGCCAAACCTACGTGCTACGCATGTCTGTGATCATGACCAACGAGATAAGATTCACGACAGCATGTTGTATCGCTAGTGGTAAAGTCATGCTTAGTTATTTAATGCACAACGCAACGTAGGCAAGCATATTTTCGACATCCTTGTCACCACTGCAAATCACAAAAAAAGGAAACGGAATAAACGATGCTTCATTCCCCAAACAGCTGTCAGCTTGACCTAGTTCATGCTTGCTGCGACATTGAATGGATTGTTTTGTTCAAGTTTGTTTTTCATGTCTGTTGCTGTTGTTCGGAACAGGCGTCATGTGCTGTGTACCTTGTTTTGTGTGTGTTTGCCTGCCTTTGTTTGTTGCCTGGGGACAACCACCTGACGAGCTGCCTGCTAGAGCTAAGTACGCGGTGTGTCTGTGCCAAATCATGAAACGAAGTAAAGTGGTTTAAGATCAGAATTGCTGTGTCTGTCTGTCTGTCTGTCTGTCTGTCTCTCTCTCTCTGTCTGTCTGTCTCTTCTCTCTGTCTGTCTGTCTGTCTGTCTCTCTCTCTCTCTCTCTGTCTGTCTGTCTGTCCGTCTGTCTCTGTCCCCCTCTCTGTCTGTCTGTCTGTCTGTCTCCTCTCTCTCTCTCTCCGTCTCTCTCTCTCTCTCTCTCTCTCTCTCTCTCTCTCTCTCTCTCTCTCCTCTCTCTCTCTCTCTCTCTCTCTCTCTCTCCTCTCTCTCTCTCTCCTCTCTCTCTCCTCGCTCTCTCTCTCTCTCTCTCCCCTCTCTCTCTCTCCTCTCTCTCTCTCTCTCTCTCCTCTCTCTCTCTCTCTCTCTCTCTCTCTCTCTCTCTCTCTCTCTCTCTCTCTCTCTCTCTCTCTACGTATAAAAGGTAAGAAGATAGATACTAATCGCATGTGCTTGACGGCAGCTGATGGATTGTTTTCTGCAAGGACTTGCCTGCTTAGCACCATCGTAATTCTGAGTATGACTGCTTTGGAGAAGACAAGAGAGAAATAACACAGTGAAAGGTTTATCAATCAGTGTTCAGTGGGCTCTGTTCAAACACGAGGACAAAGCCAAACAAACGCCCATTTTTGTATTGTCTCATGGGCTATTAGCGTCATCCTGCATGTGTGAACTGATTAATGACACCAGCCTTTCTTACCCTTTCTTTTTTCAACACAGCAATGCAAATGTGGGAATATCTTGGATACGCATATGTTTGTGTGTGTGTGTGTGTGTGTATGTGTATAGATATAACAATATGATATATAGAATATATTATGAATGATGTTGAATTTCTGCTGCATTAGAAAAAACAAAAACTACTCTCTCTCTCTCGCTCTCTCTCTCTCTCTCTCTCGTGAGTGTGTGGTGTCTCGCCTCTCTCCCTCTCCCTCAATGTGTGTGTTGTGTGTGTGGTGTCTCTGTCTCTCTCTCTCTCTCCTCTCTCTCTCTCCTGTCTGTGTGTCGTGTGTGGTGTGTGTGTGGTGTGTGTGTGTGTGTGTGTGTGAGCCTGTCTGTCTGCCTGTCTGCATGTGTGTGTGTGTGTGTGTGTGGTGTGTGTGTGTGTGTGTGTGTGGATCGATTCCAGATGGTCAGCTAAAACCGCCCAGGAGCGGTCGACTCTGCTGATGCGTGTGGCGGACCTGTTGGAGAGCCGGCTGGAGGAGTTCGCCCGCCTGGAGTCCCGGGACCAGGGCAAGCCCGTGTGGTTAGCCAGGACTGTGGACATCCCCAGGGCCGTCTACAACTTCCGCTACTTCGCCACCTACATCCTGCACCCTATGAACTGGTCCGTGTGTGTGTGTGTGTGTGTGTGTGTGTGTGTGTGTGTGTGTGTAGCGGAGGGGGGGGGGGGGGGGGGGGGGTTGACAGTCTGTGTGTGTGTGAGAGAGACAGACAGACAGACAGACAGAATGGCAGACAGGCAGAGATTATTTTCTTCCCTTTCTTTCTCTTTCCCCCTCTTTGTCTTTCGCTCTCTCTACTTCTCGTGTCTCTGTCCATTCATCCTTCCATTTTTTCCCCCGCTTCCCTTCCACCGTCTTCCATGTCCCCCACTCCCCCCCCCCCCCCCCCCTCCCCCCGTCCCTTCTTCCTGGCCTCCCCTCCCTCCCTTTCTTACTCCCTCCCTCCCTTCCTGTCTCCCCCTCTCTCTCTCTCTCTCTCTCTCAACTGAAATGTATTTTGTTTCAATTGTCGATTTTTTTTTTAATATGGTAATAAGATGGTGACTATTATGCAATTGTTCAGATTCTCACTTCGTAAGAGGCAGTGGCCTATAACAAATGTACCGGATTCCCCTCTCTCCCGTTCCCCCCCCACCACCTACCAACCCTCACTCCCAACTCCCAATAATCTCTCTCTCTCTCTCTCTCTCTCTCTCTCTCCTCTCTCTCTCTCTCTCTCTCTCTCACCCCCTCCTCTCTCTCTCTCTCTCCTCTCCTCCCCCCCCCCCCCCCCACCTATTCCTCCCCTTATTCCCCACCCCACCTGTTGGTCCTGTCTGTCAGTGCTCGTACCCAGGAGCCGTCGGGGGCGCTGCAGTTCACCAGCAGGGAGCCGGTGGGGGTGGCGGGGCTCATCTCCCCCTGGAACCTGCCGCTCTACCTGCTGACCTTCAAGGTGGCACCGGCTCTGGCAGCGGGCAACGCCGTGGTGGCCAAGCCCAGCGAGCTGACCTCCGCCACCGCCTTCAGACTGTGCGAGGTCATCAGGGACGCAGGTGCGTGGACACAGAGAGAAACGGGGAGGGGGGAGCGAGGAGCGGGAGCGAGAGACAGAGAGAGAGAAGGAGGGGCGGAGGGAGAGGGAGAAGAGGGCAGGGGAGAACGTGGAGAGAGAGGGGGGGCAGGGGGGAGAGAGAGAGAGAGAGAGAGAGGAGAGAGGAGGAGAAGAAGAAGAAGAAGAAGGGCAGCGGAAGAGGTAGGGGAGGGAGAACGTGAGAGAGGGGGAGGGGGGGGGCAGGGGAGAGAGAGAGAGAGAAAGAAGGCGGGGGAGCGGAAGAAGAGGTAGGGGAGAACTTGAGGGGGGGGGGGGGCAAGGGAGGGAAGGAAGGGGGATAGGGGGGAGCAATAGAGAGAGTTAGAGTAGGAGGGGCAGAAGAGAGAGAGAAGAAGAAGGAGGAGGAGGAGAACGAGAAGTAGAGAGAGAGAAAGGGTGAGGAGGGAGGGGGGGGGAACGAGGAGAAAAAAAGAGGGAGAGAAAGAGAGAGTATGAGGGGCGGAGAGAGAGAGAGAGAAGAAGGAGAAGAAGAAAAAGAGAGTTGAGGGGTGGGAAGAGAGGAGAAAAAAGAGGGGAGAGAGAGAGAGTATGAGGGGCGGAGAGAAAGAGAGGAGCGGAGAGAGAGAGAGAGAGAGAGAGAGAGAGAGAGAGAGAGAGAAGGAAAGGAGAGGGGAGAGAGTGAAAAAAGAAGGGGGGGGGGGGTGAGGAGGAGGTGGAAAGGAGGGAGGAAGGAAGGTAAGGAGAGGATGGCAAAGGGAGGGAGGGAGAGAGAGGAGAAGGAAGAGGGCAAAGATAAGCGAGACGGAGGAAGAGGAGGGGAGGGAGAGAAAAAAAAAAGAGAGAGAGTGTGAGTGTGTGTGTGTGTGAGTGTGTGTGTGTCCGTCCCATATATGATGTGTGCGTGCGTGCGTGCGTGTGTGTGTGTGTGTGTGTGTGTGTGTGTGTGCGTGCGCGCGCCCGCCTGTGTCTGTGTCTGTGTGTATATGCGCATGCGCCAATTTTCAACGTTTAAAGTGATTTTAGACGTATCGTGTAGGCCCAAGATTAATAATTATTATTATTTGACATTGTCAGCTACCTGTGGTTCAAACAGTGTCTGCTTGCCAGGCTTTCTGTCAATGAACTGGAATAGCCAGCAACTGATATCGTGTGCTGACGGGGAAATGTTGCCAAAGATCAAAGGACCGAGTTGGAGATTAAACGACCTGAAACGTTACACTCGTCTTCTTTTTTTTTTTTTTTTTTTTTTTTTTTTTTTTTGTCAGCAGCTGCCTTTTAATGTTAATTCGGTGGAAATTATTTTATTTAAGGGATGTTGGAACACGGTGCGATGTGTAAACTACCTCTGTCAGGATGGATATTTAGCGTCGCGCGCGCGCGCGAGTATGTATGTGTGTGTCTGTGTTGTGTGTGTGTGTGTGTGTGTGCGCGCGCGTGCGTTTGTGCGCGCGCACGCGCGCGTGCATGCCTACGTGTGTGTGTGTGTGTGTGTGGTTGCCTTTTAAAATGTGTGTACAACGTCTACTTTTGTGTGTTTTGTGTGTGTGTGTGTGTGCGTGTGCGTGTGTCCCCCTTATATGACGTGTGTGTGTGTGTGTGTGTGTGTGTGTGTGTGTGTGTGTGTGTGTGTGTGTCCCACATCCGAGGTGTCTGAGTTTGTGTGTGCCCTCACTTGTCTGTGTATGCATGCGCGCGCTCGCGTGCGCGTGCGTCTATGTGCGCGCACGCGTGCAGGCACGCGCGTTACTGCTTTTGCTTTTCTTTTTTTTTTTTTTTTTTGGGGGGGGGGGGGGTGGGGGATGTGGGGTGTTCCTTGTGTGCATTTGTACGCGCACGTGCGCGTGTGTTCATGGTCATAGTGATCATAGACCAGTCTTCTTCATTTCCCAGCACGGTGCGCAGGTCTTTTCAAGGTGTTGTAGTCATAGTAGTAGTAGCTGTAGCAGTAGCAGTCCTTTTGGTTGTAGTAGTCGTAGTAGTGATAGTGGTAGTAATAGTGGTTTTAATGCTGGTTGCGGTCATAGCTGCAATCGAGGTAGTAACACTTGAACTTGAGGTGTTTGAGGCCGCGTTGGAGGCCCGTTCACCTTCGAGTCTTGTAGATGTTGTTTACAGCTAAGAACACGCATGCGTGAGGTTTCTGATAATCCTGGCACTACCACCACCCGTTCGTGACACGCTGGGTTGAACTTTGATGGAAGTTGTTCATGGTCGGCCCCATGTGAAACATAAACCTTTGACAGCAGACGCCGTGAAAACCCTGCTCAGGGATGTCCCACCTGATGTGATCTTGGAGTTCCTGAAAGAGATTAACATCCAAGAATTTACGGAAGAAAGATTTTCAACGAAGGTGCGGGTGTGTTTTTTTAGAAGGTGTGTTTTAAAAGAGTTGTGTGACTTTTTTTTTTTTAGACGCGTGAGCTGACATGGACGCGGTGACAACCCAAATATGGCCCTTTGTGGTCAGCTGAGCTACAAGTAACGGCTTAGCCCCAGCCACTCAAGAACAAACGATGGTGCTTTAAGAAAGGGGGGAAAAAAATGTGTAGGTGGCGGTGGTTTGTGGTTGTTGCAGGGGTACCTTCCGGGGGTGTTCAACGTGGTATTCGGCACGGGCAGTGGGGTGGGGTCCAGTTTGGTTCGGCACCCCCAGGTCCCCCATCTCCTTCACCGGGGGAACCGCCACTGCTGAGATCATCCGCAAGAACGCCAGCGTGTGCTGCAAGAAGCTGTCTCTGGAGGTACGGGGCTGGAAGGAAGACAGAAGAAAGTTGTGTGTGTGTGTGTGTGTGTGTGTGTGTGTGTGTGTGCGTGCGCGTGCGCTGTGTGTGTGTGTGTGTGTGTGTGTGTGTGTGTGTGTGTGTGTGTGTGTGTGTGTGTGTGTGTGTGTGCTCTGTGTGTGTGTGTGTGCGCTGTGTGTGTGTGTGTGCTCTGTGTGTGTGTGTGTGTGTGTGTGTCTGTGTGTGTGTGTGTGTGTGTGTGTGTGTGTGTGTGTGTGTGTGTATAAGGGATGGGGGTGAGGTAAGGGGAGGGGGGGGGGGGGGGGGGGGGAAGGAAATTGAAGGGCGGTAGAGGACAAAAAAGACGAAAACAAAATACTCTATTTACGAGGATAACAGATAAGCACTGGCATGCTTTTTTGTTTTGTTTTTTTTTTGGGTTTTGTTTTTTTTTGTTGTTGTTGTTTTTTTTTTCATTCAGGTCTCGACCTAGGTTGGGTCAACAATGCAAAATAAATCAAGGCAATACATGCAGAAGCGTGCAAAACGCGGTTAAAATAATATAAAAGAAAAAAAAAAAAAAAAAAAGCAAATGAAATGAAACGGAGAGAGAGAGAGAGAGACGCAGGAGCAGGAGTGCAGGGAAGGGCGAGGGAGGGAGGGAGGGAGAGGGGAGAGTAGAGTGCGGGAAAAGAGCACAAAGTCATGTATGTTTAGAGAACAATCGAACACACAAAGAACGCCGAGGAAATGCGAGACAGTCCATTGCTTTAGAGAACAATCGAACACACAAAGAACGCCGAGGAAATGCGAGACAATCCATTGCTTTAGAGAACAATCGAACACACAAAGAACGCCGAGGAAATGCGAGACAATCCATTGCTTTAGAGAACAATCGAACACACAAAGAACGCCGAGGAAATGCGAGACAAATCCATTGCTTTAGAGAACAATCAAACACACAAAGAACACCGAGAAATGCGAGACAATCCATTGCTATAAAGCACGCGGAAATGCAAGACAATCCATTGCTATAAAGCACATGGGAATGTGAGACAATCCATTACTATTAAGCACGAGGGGAATGCAAGACAATCCATTGCTATAGAGCACGCGGGAATGCGAGACAATCCATTGCTATAAAGCACGAGGGTCCATTGCTAATGCACGACAGTCCATTGCTATAAAGCACGCGGGAATGCCAGACAGTCCATTGCTATAAAGCACGCGGGAATGCCAGACAGTCCATTGCTATAAAGCACGAGGGAATGCCAGACAGTCCATTGCTATAAAGCACGAGGGAATGCCAGACAGTCCATTGCTATAAAGCACGAGGGAATGCAAGACAGTCCATTGCTATAAAGCACGAGGGAATGCAAAGACAATCCATTGCTATAAAGCACGAGGGAAAAGAATGAAAAAATCAAGTGCACAAATGGAGCAGAAAAAAAAAGCGCTATGAAAGCCAGTCACTTGGGCGGGGGGGGGGGGGGGGGGGGGGGGGGGGGGGGGGGGGGGGGGGGGGGGGGGGGGGGGGGTGGGAGGGGTAGGGGGTGTACCTCATCTAGAGAGAACAAATCAACGTCTTTCCAGCAGAATACAGCTACGAGAGAGAGAGTGAGAGAGGGGGGGGGGAGGAGAGAGAGCGAGAGAGAGAGATGGGAGAGGGGGGGGGGGGGAGGGAGGGAGAAGAGAGACAGAGAGAGAGAGAGGAGAGAGAGGGTGGAAGCAGGTGAAGATGGGAGGAGAGCTTAATTGTTGGCTTCTCAGTCCCGTGGAACACATGCGCGGTCATTGTAGTCTAGTTTATTACCAGTTTTCAAGTGTTAAGGAGGGTACTTGCCGTACCCCCACCAAGTTCTGTGAACGTGCATACAAAACACACAGACGCGTACACATTACTGCACACTCTCGCACGCGCGTACGCGCGCGCACACACACACACACACACACACACACACCACACACACACACACACACACACACACACACATATCCATGCAACGCACACTCACACTCACACACATGCGCACATAATAAAAATTATACTCTCTCTCTCTCTCTCTCTCTCTCTCTCTCTCTGTGTGTGGCGTTGCGTGTGTGGTGTGTTGTGTGTGTGTGTTTGTCTTTGTGGTGTGTGTGTGTGTGTTGTGCGCGCGCGCGCGTGCGTGTGCGTGCGTGTCTCGCTGTGCGTGCGCACATATGTGCGCACACATGTGGGG
>JADBJO010003868.1:127500-162500 GCA_016801955.1 Conus betulinus | reverse complement strand
CTGGCTTCCAGGCCCAGGTCTTCGCTGTAGAAGTCGGAGGAAGGGGATGTGTAGGCTCATCAGCCTATGACCTCATGAAGCAGCTCAGGATTTCAGGTAAGAAGAGGGCCAGAACCCTGAAGGCGGTGGCAGAGGCAGCTGAAAAGAGTTCCCGCTGGATCTGGTCGAGGAGGAACAAAAAGTGAACTACATGAGGCTTAAATTTGCCAACTTTGAACAGGTGTCCCATCTGCAGTGGGGTAAGACATCTGTCTGAAAAAGGTACGCCTGGAGACACCCTTCCATCCAAAAACTGTGGGTTTGAATCCTGGCCGCACCATGTGAAAAAAAAAGAAAAGGAGGAGTCATGACCTGCATTGCGGCGCGGCCGCCTTAAGAGAGTAAGGAGTTCAGGCTGAAACATTTGTCTGAGGGGGAGGGGGACTAGGGGGGGGGGGGAGTTCTTCTCTGAAGACCTGCTATCAAGCTCTCCCTCGAGTTTCTTCCATCTAGGAAACAATCTGAAAGAAATGCATGTTAAAAAAAAAAGAAAAAAACCCCCCACCATTTGGAGGCCTGAAAGACAGCTTGTGTGACTATGATACCTTTGTGCCTCTGCAGGAAGCTGACGGTGGGTGACCCAAGGGAAGACAACTTCATGGGAGCCTTGGTGAGTGACATCCACCTGAGCAAGATCCACAACGCCGTGGAGGAAGCTCGCAAGAACGGAGCCACCGTCCACCAGCCTGCCAAGGATCCACGCCAGCTCCTACCCAAGGAATGTTCAGAGGTGTGTTGTCTGTTGCCAGACTTTTAAGAGTCCAGATTCAATTGTATTTATTTATTTTATTCCTTTTTTTATTTCAGGAAACGAGCCAGAGATGGGTACATGTAAAACCTCCAAAGGGTGCGTAGACACCAGCATGAACGTTGACACACGCATGCCTAGCCACTGTTTTTTTTTTTATGTATCTGTTTCTTTTGTCCGTCTGTCTGTTCTCTCTCTCTCTGTCTGTCGGCTGGTCGGTTTGCCCTCTCTGGATGTCTGTCTGCACCTCTCTCTCCCTGTCTCCCCCTCCCTCCCTCCCTCCCTCCCCTAAATACATGATCGGAAATTGCAAAAAAAAAATTAAAAAAAAAAAAACAAAAACCTACAAGGTCTTCAGGTGTCTGCAGACAGATTAGTGTTGACAGATGATAGATTAGTCTTGACAGATGATAGAATGAATCCAAGATATGATAGTTCTCAGTAAAGACAGATCTCAAGAACCTAGAGAAAATTATTTTAAAAGCTGAACTGCTCCACTCGCACATTCATCTGGGGTTGACCTTTTCCACCATCAGACTTGCCACAGCAGTGTCAGGTACTATAGTGATAGAGCCGAGAGAAATACAGCAGAAATTCTCCCCATCTTGAGCAGAATTGAGTACAACTAAGCTGAAGTGTTTTCTTTTTTTTTGTTTAGAGATAAAAATAAAAGATGATAAAAAAGAGTACCTGGAGAGGGGATGGCTGACGTTTCGTGTCGTAGACACTTCATCAGGGAATGACAGCAGTGGGAAGATGTTGATGGTGGTTGACTTGGGTCACTGAGCGCAGTTCATCATGGTTTGAAGGGGTGGAAAGGGCAGAGGTGGGGGAGTAGTGGGCAATACTGAATGTAGGGGTGATCATGGTTCACAATAGAAATGGGGAGTGTTGATGGACAGCAAAGAAGAGAACAAAGGAGGGGGGAGGGGAAAAAAAAAAAAGGGGAAGGGGGGGGGGGGGGGGGGAAAGTCCCAAAGAGAAAGGGAGGGGGAAGGAAGGGAAAAAAAGGGGCCTAAATAAAAAAAAAAAAAAAAAAAAAAAATAAAAAAAAAAAAAAAAAATAAATAAATAAAAGGGGGGGGGGGGGGGGGGGGGAGAGAGAAAAGAGGAGAGGAGGGCTGATGATTGGGGTGAGGTATCATTCCCTGACATTGAGCCCATGTGGGCCCAAGGTGCCAAGGCGCTGTATTAACTGGCTCTCCCATGTATTTCCTGTAGTTACCTTTTTGACGACCATTTCTCCAAAGGGCTGCCACTCTGATGTGGGAAAGATGGTGATGGTCCGAATTGAAGTGGTTTGCCACAGGAGTGTCTTTTCCGCTGTGAGGACCTACTTCAATTTTTTTTTTTTTTTTTTTGTTTGTTTGTTTGTTTGTTTTCAAATATTTGATGGTCAGGTAGTTTCATATTTCTGTTGCATGGAGCTGAAGTCCAGGGAGTTGGTTGGTGTGGTCAGATGGTCGAATTCATCTGTAAGCATCTGAACGTTTTGCATGGATAAGGCATGGATAAAGCTTTAAAAAAAAAAAATGTGATCTGTGACTGGATAATCTGGTATGTGTTATGATTTAATGCTGTTGTGGAATGTAATGTAGCCTTTGTTTTCTTCTCAGCAGGAACATCTTTTCTAGCGGAAAAAAAAAAAGGAAAGTTGCCTGGTATGCTTGTAGCATTGCAAAAAAAAAATGTTTTGTATGACAAAGGGTTTGACCAAGTTTTGGTACATGACTGTGAATACCAGATCTGTTTTGGAAATTGAGAAGTATGTGATAGTTCTACGGGTGAAAGCACACTGCAGTGTACTCGTTCAGTATACAGTGGGAGTATCACAGATTAACAGTCATATATGTTGTTACTTCGGGAAAAAAAAAAAAAAAAAAAAAAAAAAGAGATGTAGATCTTTGAATTGTTCATTTTGTTGCGATATACCAGACTCGACTTCATGCGTGCATCGGTGTCTATGTTATTGCTGCAGCAGCAGTTGCAGCAGTGGACAGCGACCTCCTGCTTGTGAGCAGGGCTAATTTTACCCTACCATGTCAACTTCATGTTTGTGAGCAGGGCTACTTTACCCTCCCACCGTCATCTTCATGTTTTGTGAGCAGGGCTACTTTTACCCCCCCCCACCTGTCATCCCATTCTCCCTCAGGCCCCTCCCTCCCCCCCCCCACCCCTCACCCCCATCTCCCCCCTCCCCACCACCCCTTGCCCAGCATGTTTGTGAGCAGGGCTACTTCTACCCTCCCACCGTCCTGACTGAGGTGGACGACAGCTGGCCAGTCATGCAGGAGGAGATCTTTGGCCTGTCACCTGCGTCATCCCCTTCTCCACTGAGGAAGAGGTAAGGAGCGAGAGTTATCCCCCTCCCCCCTCCCCGCCACCCCCTGCCCAGCCCAAGTTTTCATGGGCCTTTCAAAGTAAAAACTCATCCCTTTTTAACAGTTTGGTTATTTAGCAAATATATGCATGTGTTGGTTGGTTGGTTGTTTTTTTTTTTTCTAAAACACAAAAATGCAAGAGACATGTACTTTTATTATTAAGGACGCAAGAATTTGTTGCTTACCACCAAAAAGTCATTTTGTTGCTGTTGTTTTGCTCAAGTTTTGAATGTGTTCTGTTTCAGTTGTTGTTGTTTTGTCAGTGTTGTTTCTTTGTGTTTGTTGGGGTGCATTTTGTGTGTTTGGAGTAGTTTGGGAGGAGGCGAAGGGAAGAGTGTGTGTGGAAGACAGCTGTTTAACATTGCATAGTGTGTTTTTTGTCCCAGCCCAGAAAATGGGTGGAGTCTAGCCAGTTTAGCTGTAAATCTGATAAAGTCTCATCCACTTAGCAGATTTTTCTAACAGAACGGGTTTTTTTTTTGTTGTTTTTTTTGTTCATTTGTTGTTTTTGTTTGTATGTTTGTTTCTTTTTAGTTTAGTGGTCTGATGTACAGGTACAGTAAAGTATTTTTGTTACATAACATAGCTGTCCAACTCTCACGTGTACTAGGTCGCATTGTTCCATTTATGAAACTTTTGCATAGGCTGTGCACGCACATGTGAGATGTGAGAGAGAGAGAGAGAGAGAGAGAGAACTTGGTTTTGTTTTATATGAGAGTGTATGTTGTGTGTGCGTCTATATGTTTTTTGTGTGGATATGTTGTTAGTGTGTGTGTAGGGGGGTGGGGGGGGGCATGGTTTGTGTGTGTGTGTGTGTGTGTGTGTCTGTGCATGCGAGATTTGGTTTTATTTGTTTGTCTGAGAGTGAATATATGTGCGTGCACGCAAACACGTGAGTAGGGGGAAGGAGAAGTGTGGGTTTGTGAGTGTGTGTGTGTGTGTGTGTGTGTTTGGGTCGTGTGTTTTTCTTGTGTGTGTGTGTGGGGGGGGGGGAGAGATTCTTTTCTTTCTTTCTTTCTTTTTTTGTATGGTGTTCTGAGAGAGAGAGAGAGATTTTTGATTTGTTTATTTTCAGTACAGTTAAGATTAATTTGTTTTATTGTTACAATTTCTGATTTTATTATTTCACCTTTAAATGTTGAATGTTTCCCTGTTAATTTTCCTGTATGATTTTTATGTCATTAAGATGTTATTTGTCTCATTTCCGTTTCTCATTAATTTATTAAGTTATTTTTTAATGTCAGTACAACACCATGTTAATCTGACAGTAAATGGTTTCAGTCAGCCAGTGTGTGTGTGTGTGTGTGTGTGTGTGTGTGTGTGTGTGTGTGTGTGTGTGTTAGAGTGAGTGTGTTTGTGCGTGTGTGTGTGTGTGTGTGCTTGTGTGTGTGTGTGTGTGTGTGTGTGTGTGTGTGTGTGTGTGTGTGTGTGTGTGTGTGATGAAGTATTTAGATTATTTGTAGTTTTTAGACGTTCCTTTTTCAGGTGTCGATTGAAAACTAGTCAAACTAACTTTACGTGGAGTGGAAACAAATGATTCCTGAAACTCGTGTTTTACATGGTCAGGCAAAACATAGTGTAGTCTACACTTTCCATTTTTTTTTTCCTTAACACATGCCCTTTCTTCCAGAATGACCCAGCACCATGAGAAAATTGGAAAGAGAGAGAGAAAGTTGCCGAGAGCGTCGAGAAGTCAAAAGGCGACAGAGATCTTCATGTGTACACTCCTCGTGCAAGTGCGAACGCTGGAGGCGCATTTCAAGGCAGTTAGCAAGCTGTTGTCTGAACAGAAATTGGAATGAAAAGCGTAGCTGCACAGATAAAGACATGCACAGACAGTGTGTAGAGAACCAGCTTCAACATTAATGTGGCGACTGGGAACTTCAAAGATCTTTCTCTCTTTAGAAAAGAAGTCAAAGACTCGGAATCAAAACTTACTTGGAGAATATTTCAACAGCGTCGCCCTGTTTTTCATCAGCTCACTGTTGCTGTTGTGGCAGCGAGGCCTGGTGGGGCGACTGTTGTGTGGGGTGAACAGTTGACAGGATCTGATTGTAGATGGGGGGAAGTTCAAAGCCTTGATCTCTGTTCAGGCTGGGGCGTCTGGTCTTGGATTTCGATGGCTTCTTTAACTTTTCTTTTTACTTTTTCCTTTCAATCTTTCTCCCCATTTTGATACTGTTTTTTTTTCTCTGTGTGCTAAATTGGAAGGATTAGATACCAAACAAATCACACGACAAAACACGACGCGTTTCGACCTTATAGGTCTTCAGGCAAGAAACAAGAGACAATTATTACAATGAAAATGAGCAAGCAATCACATATCTTCAATCACTCCAGCTTAGGTGTTGAATGGAAATGAGGCTGTCAGAATAGAGATTATGTACGAGTCAAGGTAGTAATGATGATAAATTATATTACTCATAGGAGTACTAATAATGGTAATGATGATGATCGAAATATTGAAAAAATAAACGAAGACAGGATTACTACCACTTTTCATGATACTATGGCAATAGCAGTTGTAGTATGGGAGAAAGGAGAGTGGGTTAGAGGATTTCCTAAACAGCATGGTTGCCCTGACAACAGTCTTAGTGGCGATGGTGATGTTAATGGTAGTGATGGTAATGCCAACACTAACAATCATAATAATAATCATACATTTTCGTTGTAATAATTGATTTGTATCTTGCCTGAAGAAGACCTAAGAGGTCGAAACGCGTCATATTTTATCTTTGATTCGTTTGTCCACAGGTTTTTTTTTTTTTTTTTTTTTTTTTTTTTATAGGTTTGCTAACATTTCTTTAAGATTTTCCTGCTGGTTGCATGCACCAACAGAAGACCTCTGACCTTTTCTTGCCAGTGGCTGGCCAGAGTAGAGTTACTGAATTCCTTCTTTAGAGTGGGGGAGAGGATGGGGTTGGGGAAATTCATGGGGGGTGGTGGTGGTGGTGGTGGTGATGGGAGCAAGCATTGGGGAACTTCAGCTGGTCTGTAGGAGGGTTTTTTTTTTTTTGTTTGTTGTTCAAAAGTTCATTGCTGCAGTTTGCATATCGGATTAATGAGCACTCTTTGTTTTTCCTGCAGTTTTGACACTCCATCCCAGCTCTTCTGTCTCCCCCACCCACCCACCCTCGCCTCCCAATAGGATCTGGCTCACCTGGACATGGTTGATTTAACCTCAGCGCTAAGAGTTGATGACTGCTTTTCTGATCACACATGTTTTTGCAGTGAGATACATCCTCCAAAAGAAGGCAACAATAAGCACGTGGGGTAAACATCAGGGGATAATCTGTAAAATGCATCTGGGTCCATGGTGGTGTAGCTTGCCAACTGCTAACCTTCTGAAATGCGCCTCCGCCTACCATAATTAAACACAGTATAATCTAAGACTGTAATTAAACACACAATAATTTTTAAGACTGTAATTAAACACAGTATAATCTAAAGACTGTAATTAAACACAGTATAATCTAAGACTGTAATTAAACACAGTATAATCTAAGGCTGTAAAGTAAAGGACCTTTGAAGACAGGATCTCTAGAAAGATAGCATAATGGCTCAGCTTTATTGGTATACCTATATGCTTTTATCAAAAGCTAATTGTAACCTACGATCGTCATGGACTGTTATAGAAACACTTGCACTTAAGAAAGTTTGTCATTGTGAAGATACTTATGTTCATACCTTTTTTCATTAGCAGTTGGACTGCTTCATTCTTTTACATTTGTAGAATAGAGAATAAATGTTGAGAAAGAGCTAACTTTAAGTGATCTTATGTTTACTTGTAAAGTGTACTAATACTATAGTATGGTTTAATCATAACAACAGTATAAAATTATCATTTTTCTTGAAGATTGTATATTCAGGAGAAGCAGAAGCTGTGATCAAATGGAATATAAAATCAGAACAACTGAGTTATATTATAAAGTATAACTGAATGTTGATGTACATAAGCCTTTCATACTACTAACTTTATCATTCAGTGTCAGATGATAAGTGTTAGTCTGTGTAAATACGTCAAGCAAACAACAGAATAAAAACAAAAGTTTCAACTCAGAGAAAGATTTGAAGGCAAATACTTGATATGCGCTGAAAAAAAAAGGAAAGAAAAAAATGAAAACCACAATTTTCTTCGCCCAGAAAACTAAGGAGTATTCATCATCTCCCTGACGTACTGCACAAGGCCTTCGTGACCTGATACTTCAAGTGATTGAGTTTTACTAGACTTCTCAAAGTTTGACATTTCCGCTGTTCGCTTGACATGTTATTTTCAGGTTCCTGATAATGTACCTTAATGATTATAATATCACCATCCTTGCGTGTTCTCCTCGGATCAAGGTTTGTCGTCAACTAAGGAACCAAGATTGGCCAAGTTTTGTATTCGTTGGTATCATCTGGATGAGAGATACTGCTTTGTTTTATTAGTTTGTGTTCTGTTAGTCATGATATGAGTAAGAATTAGTTTTGTTAATATTTTGGAAATATTTTCTGTTTGTTTGAACTGTGTATGGTCAGTGTGTTTAATATGCATTTGTGGTGCAGGTTGTGTTTCTCATTTATGTCATTGTAATCATTGTATGGAGATAAAACGTCAGTCTACAAGAGGCACTGGGAATGAATAATGTCTGCATTTTGATGAAGACAGCTTTTGATGACTCACGGCAATTCAGATGTAGAAACTGGAAAAGAAGACATAGCAGAAAACACATAGCTGACTTCTTCAACTGTCAGACGACATAAATGTCCTGTGAAATATTCTGTCTCACAGTCCAGTTGCATGGGTAAGGTATGGATTCCTGTGCCTTTTTTTCCCCCCATGCATTATTTGTAGATATTTTAGTTCCCTCTTCACTGAAGCCGATCTGTCACCATCAGATGAAAGAAGGTAAGTGCACTGGTCGTGAGTCCATACAGCAGGAACAGCCACTCTGTATTGCTACAGGTTCTCCTGTTCTTTGTCAGTCCACGTTGTGTTGGAGAGAAATACGACTGAACGTTTGTTTGGACAGGTTCACTTCATCGCTTCTACTTACCCAGAATCCTCTTCAGAGGACACCTAAGATCTTGTGGCAAAAGCTTGGCTCGTGTCAGGAGTTGTACTGTTTTGAACTGTCAGCGAAACAGCAACTAGTGGGACTGCAGGATGCGTGCAGCGGTTCACTTCGTGGTGACGTCTTTCACCGGTGGGCTCAGCTGTCATTAAGTACGGGCTGGTACACCCATGCGGGCGCTTCCATGGAGGATCTGTTGTGTCTTGTCCAGTGGTATCTGCCAGGGAGCAGTTATTTCCCTTGTCCTGTGCCCTGTGCATGCCAGCGTCCTATGTGAACACGGCGCAGGCTTCCAAGGATAGTGCGGGATTGCTCCCAGCTGATTGGTTCAGTGGTTGAGGACAGTAGTTCTCAGGGTCCCAGCGGCGCCTTTGGGTGTACCAGGTGGTATGTGTAATTTCTTTTTAGAGGTGATATGGACAAGCAGTCATGTGTTGTTGTCTTTTGAAGTTTTGCTCTGTGCCAGACTGATTCTAGGTATGGTCTTTAGGTGGTGGAACGTGCCAACGACGTCAAGTACGGTCTCTGTGCTACAGTGTGGACGAGCAACCTGTCGACAGCTCACCGCGTCTCTCGCAAGCTGAAGGTGAGCAAGACATTGCAAACTGCGGTATGCCAGACATGTTCTGAAATCAGATTTCTAACTCTAGAAACAAACAGAACACCTGCATGGACACTTGGGAAGTGCAGATCTCCCACACACAGTAATTTTGCTCCTCCAGGGGGATGTAATAGTAATACGGACTGAAAGAGTTACTTCCCATGTATGGGTATTGACAGGATAACAGGATAACAATTTTATTGTCAGAAAAAATGGATAAATTCATTTTCGACGAACAACAGGTTGGGCCGAGTTAGTAGCCAGTCTGTGCAGACCTTGGGGGCTGGGAAAATATTCTGCTTCACGCTCTCCCCCCCAGGCACTGCCTAAACTTAAACTACGTCCTCACGATTGAAAAGCGGACATTCTAAAACCTCAGCAGCCAAGTCTCCCATTTAGACAGGCAAATTTGCTGTCGTCCAAGTACATTAGCTGGTGTAGTAACGTACATGTTGGGTAATTGGGCAGTACATCATGCTGTGTGCATGGACGCAGCGATGTATGCACATGCACAGACAAACTCATGCACGGACATCCCCATCTTCTGATACTCACAGATGGGCACGGAGTTATGTATGCACAGACAAACATGCCCCATCTTCTGATACTCACAGATGGGCACGGAGTTGTGTATGCACAGACAAACATGCCCCATCTTCTGATACTCACAGATGGGCACGGAGTTATGTAGGCACAGACAAACAATACTCATGCCACACAGACAAACATGCCCCATCTTCTGATACTCACAGATGGGCACGGAGTTATGTAGGCACAGACAAACATGCCACATCTTCTGATACTCACAGATGGGCACGGAGTTTGTGTAGGCACAGACAAACATGCCCCATCTTCTGATACTCACAGATGGGCACGGAGTTGTGTACAGCACAGACAAACATGCCACATCTTGACTGATACTCACAGATGGGCACGGTGGTAGGCACAGATGCTCCATCTTCTGACAACTGTGTCGCTCATACAAACTTGTCACATCTTGTACTTATATGCTGCTTGAATATTTTTGCATACTTGTAATCAACAGATAATGTGCTGTGTGACAATATTGTATCTTCACTTGATGTGACCCAACCCATTCTGCCTCCCTAATTGTTTGCTTGTCTGTTTGTCTGTCTGTCCATCTATCTGTCTTTCCTTTACTGTCTGTTTATGCATACCGACCTCTCTATCTGACTCTTCATCCTGCATGTTTTTTTTTTTTTTTCATCAAATGCATGTATACATTTCTTAATAGCTGTATTAGAATGATATAATGCAAACGGGCTATGAACATTTCTGAAAGCACTGTGCTATGTTTTAGAATGATATAATGCATACAGGCTTATGAACATTTCTGAAAGCACTGTGCTATGTTTGTCAATAAGTAACCATACTTTCGACATGTACATGACGCTATACTGAACTTCTTTCCTTCTTTCTTTCCATTTGTTTATCTATTTCATTTTTTTTTTTTATTCTTTTAACTTTTTTTTTGGCTTGCTCCTTACCTAATTTCTAGTTGTGGATGTGGCTTTTTTCCCCTGTATCTATGTTGAACAATAATAAAAGCAAATGAAAATGTGAAAGAAAAAAAAAAAGAACTGGTCCCATCTTCTGACACTGACAGGTGGGCACTGTGTGGATCAACTGCTGGCTGCTGCGGGACCTCAACATGCCCTTTGGAGGGATGAAGGAGTCCGGAACTGGACGTGAGGGCGGGGAATATTCCATGGACTTCTTCACCGAGCTGAAGACAGTTTGTGTCAATTCGTAGGTTGGTGGAGAGGGAGCGATTTGCTATCAGAACATAAACCAGAGCACACACACACATACAACAAAAACATATACACTGAAGATGTGTTTCAGTACAGAACCCAGGGCAGGAAACGAAAGGTATTTCTCGCAAAGCCAGGAAGGAAATAACTTAATTTTTGTCTGTTGCCAAGATAGAGTTGTCAACGATTTGAATGAATACATGTACCAGAGAGGTCAGTTAACTGTATCACAATCAGAAAAGAAAACGATGTGTGTCAGTACATAAACCATAAGAACAACAACAGCAGCAACAATGAAATGGTTGTACTATGACACCAGAGTAGAGTATTCATTGGGTTGATGGCTTGGCCAAAGGAATCATTCCTGTAGATATCTAGGCTACAGAGAACAGGATCTGGGTCAATGTTACGGGTCAGTGTTATAAGTCAAAGTTGTATACGATTTGTAGGTCTAAGGCACAGCAATATCTGAGTACAAACCTGCGCAGGAAGTGTTTTGTGTTTGATGTGTAAGCCAGAGCAGTTCAATGATTTCCGTTGACCGAGTCACAGTAGTAAATGGTTGTTGTAGTAACCAGAGCAGCAGACCATTTATATCAATGTCAAAAGTCAAGCTGATGAATAGTGCGAGTTTTAGATTTATACTAGATCAGCACACAAATTCTATGGATACCGAAGTTTAAGCTGCCTGTCAATTGAATTGATTCATGATTGATTTCATTAGCCAGTTTTGATTTGATTCATGGTTGATTTCATTGACCAGTTTTGAATTGATTCGATTGATTTCATTGGCCAATTTGAATCGATACTTAAAGCCTGAGTTGTTTGCGCACTGAGTGATACATAATTCAGACCATTGTGTTGATAGGCAAACCAGAGCTGTGAATGATCTGAAACCATGCTTAAATCAGAGCGGTAAACAATTTGAATTTATATGTAAGCAAAATTAGTAAACTATGAATCACCATGCCCCCCCCCCCCCCCCCCCCCCAATAAAAAGAATTGCATTGATGTATTAGTTGACCAAGTAATAATGTGACTGATATTTAAAGCAGCCAGCCAAAAGATTTGAATGTGGCAATCAAATCAGGGCAGTAGGCTTGTGAATGGTTGATGATTTAGCCAGACCAGTACATATACACAAATTGAATTGATATTTAAGACAGATCAGTCGGCAGTTCTGATTGATGTTTTTTAAACCATAGCATTACTAAATAAGAAATTGAGGAATGAGCCAGAGCTGTAAACAATTTGAGTTGATACTGTAACCAGTTGATATTGTAACCAAGAGCGCTAACCCACTTGGTTTGATATCTAAACATGCCCAGTGTCCTGAATTTGGTGCGATGCTGCTGTGTCTGTAGTGTGTGTGTGTGTGTGTGTGTGTGTGTGTTCATAATGTGGTTTTCGCCTAATTTTTCTGCTTTTCTCCAAAATCGAACCAATCAAGCTGTCACAAATGAAGTAAAACTTAAACGAAAGAGACACATTTTTCATGCAGCAGTACAGTAATGTTTCCTTCATGTTTGTCTCAGTTTCCGTCTTCAGTCACCTCGCTTTGAAACCACAAGGAAGTAGTTCTGTACAGTAGAATTTAGTGACTGTTGAAACTGGTTGTGTTGATAAAAACTGTAATTTTGCTCAAGTTTCAAAACGGAGTGACTGAGGGTGGAAAATGAAGCAACAATTTAGAAAGACAGGGGGTTAGTTACTGCCAGGGACATTGACAAAGTACAGGACAAGACACAGTGCATTTCGACCTTTTGGGTCGTCTTCAACCCAAGAAGACCCAAGAGGTCGAAATGCATTGTGTCTTGTCCTGTACTTTGTCTATGTCCTTGGCGGTAACTAACCCCCTCTCTTTCTAAATTTTGTAATTTTGCTGTTGAATTGTAATGAAGGTTCATGGCTGTTTTCTTTTGGATAATTGTCGTAAGTCCAGTTGATGAACTGTACATTTAAGAGGGTCGTTGGGGCATATTCAGTGTGAAAAAAGTATGACCGACTGAAGGTTTGAACGACCCCCAAACCTAAAATCCTGTCTCAGAATGTGGGTGGAGAGTGTGACCAAAAAAAAAAAAAAAAAAAACTTTCAGTTGAAAATACTGAACAGCTGGACCTTGTTGTGAACCGTTTTATCAACTCTGCTTCTTTTATCAACTCAAAATGCCTTGCCTGACTGCTGTCTTATAAGGGCACGAAAACATATGCATCCCTGACAATTGGGTAACTATAGGTGTATCTGCCAGCAGTGCTTAATAACGGAGAAATTTTCGTTTTCCCCTTGTATCATAGCAAACTTATGTCAATAGAAGATTGGATTGTTACGCAAATTGTTTGTATTCAGAATTGTATGCTAAACGATGGAATCTTTCATGGGTAAAAGAGAAGAAGAAAAAATACTATTGGATTTAACTGAAGTGAATCTTGGAGCAGTAACTGCTGACCTGTCAGTAATGCTGAATGTTCATGGACTGGTTCAATAAGAAGAATGAAAGTGGGGCCACCAACACAGATTTGAGTGATGATGCTTTGTGCCCATTTGCCGAGTTGTAGGCCTAACTGCTCCGACCTTGAACTTCTGGAACAATGGAAAACGAACCAGAACACTGCTACCAGTGATAACCATTGCATCTCTGGTTTCAGGCAAAATGTCGGTCATCACAATAAACAGAATTTGTGACCAATTTTTTGTTTGTTTGTGTACATATTTTTTTCAAACATGTTCGTGCTTTGAGGATGATATCCCATTGCAGATGGTTGATGGTTTCATTGCATGTGGATATATTGTAAAAAAATGCATCACTTTATAAAAGTTTGTGCCATGTTTAGTTATGTATTTGATCTGATATTTAAGTTTCAGCCATGTTGAATAAAGCCCATGTACAAGCTTATGCTGCGTTCAATGACACGTCATGCAAAAGGGTATGTATGTTGAATCATATCATGTCAAGGTCTTTGCTATGTTGAATTATATGTCAAGTAAAGGTTCATTTATACATATTATGTCATGTGAAGGATTATACTATATTGAATTGTACATCATGTAAGGGTTTACAGCATGTTGAATTATACATCATGTAAGATACAAATGAGCCCTTTTTTTTTTTTTTAATTCCAAAGGTGTTCTGCTTCATGTTCAGCTTTATGAACACTGTGGCCATGGCGGAAATTTGATCTTCGGGAATATTTGGACTTGGATGTCACGTTGAATATTTGGACTTGGATGTCATGTTGAATATTTTGACTTGGATGTCATGTTGAATATTTTGACTTGAATGTCATGTTGAATGTTTAAACCTGGATGTAATGTTGAATATTTTGACTGGGCTGTTGTGTTGTGACAGTGGGCTTTGTCTGCAGATCGGTGTACGAGTGCAACTTCTCCAACTCTGTGTCCGTATCACACACACACACACACACACACACACACAAGCACACACATGCACACAAGCAAGCACACATGCTCACACACACATGCATGCACACACACACACACACACACATGCATACACACACACACATACTTGCATACACCCACACGCAAGCTCACACACAAACTAGCTCACACACACTTACACACACACACACACACACAAGCTCACACACACACATACATGCACTCACCCACACACAAGCTCACACACAAGCGCTCTCTCTCTCTCTCTCTCTCTCGCTCTCTCTCTCTCTCTCTCTCTCACACACACACACACACACACACACACACGCAAGCACCCACACACAACCTCACTCACACACACACATGCAAGCATCCCACACACAGCCCTCAAACACACACACACACACACACACACACACACACACACACACACGCTCTTAGAGTAGTTGCCACAAGGCGAGGGAAAAGGGGAGGTTTAAGATTTCCAATCAAATCTAAACCCACAACTGAAAACTGACCCCATGAATGGTGGGTGGGGATTCGGACAGGGGGTTGAAAGCATCCAAGTCCACTGCATACCAACACAAGAAACGTTGAGCAAAGGTAACACCGTATAGTGTATGCAAGGATGTAAAGGGTAAAGGTAACGCCTGTATGACTAATGCGATGAACACGCTGAGCAAGGGTAAAGGGGTAACGCCTGTATGACTAATGCGATGAACACACGCTGAGCAAGGGTAAAACGCCTGTATGACTAATGCCTGATGACAAGGGTAATGCCTGTATGACTACCATGAACACGCTGAGCAAGGGTAAAGGTAACGCCTGTATGACTAATGCCATGAACACACGTGCAAGGGTAAAGGTAACGCCTGTATGACTAATGTGATGAACACACATTGTGCAAGGGTAAAGGTAACGCCTGTATGACTAATGTGATGAACACACATTGTGCAAGGGTAAAGTTAACGCCTGTATGACTAATGTGATGAACACACGCTGAGCAAGGGTAAAGGTAACGCCTGTATGACTAATGTGATGAACACACGCTGAGCAAGGGTATAGGGCAGGTAGGACAAAAAGGAAATGAAAGTGGTGTAGATTCAATTTCATACAGACACGTTTACAAGCTCATGCACAGTCTCACACACACACACACATGCACATACTTACATAGACGCACATGCACACACACACACACTTGCTCACACACGCTCGCGCATGCAAGCACTTGCACGCACACACAATGCACACCAAATGCACATTACTCTACGCGCACCATATGCACACATGCACACATACACTAAATGCCTACAACTTCCATGCTCACACACATCCACGCCAAAACTGAACAGCATGTTATGGGTTATCTTCTCCTATCTGACCCTAAACTATGAAGATCCAAAACTGAACGGCAAGTTATTGGGTTATCTTCTCCTATCTCGCCTGTCTGGCAATATTCAGGCTCTGCCTGCCACATCCCCCACCATCATCCCCACCATCTCATCCCCCCCCCCCCCCCCCACCCCCCTTGTGGCACAACATGGAAGAGATAATAATGCTAGGGCAAGTTCACTGAATGATTGACATCTCTCTCTCCACCGACTTGTCTGTCCTATATAAGGCAGACCAAGGCGAACGCCTTACTTCTACACTCTCCTTATCTGGGGTGAAAAGTTCAAACGCATTGTTCTGTCGCTGTCTGGTGTTTTTATATCGGTCAGGTCATCAACGTATTCTTAATGCGCATCAATCAAAAAGTTTGTATACATTTACTATGTATTACCTAGCATACCCACCCAGTACTTTACGATTCTTTCAGGTATGCATTTCAGATTATCCCCCCCCCCCCACCTTTTCAAAAAACAATTTCTTTTATCATATTGGCAATAATGCAAAATGTAGGATGGATTCCTATAATTATTGTGAAACAACAAACAAAAAAAAAAACTTGTAATTGCTGAAACAAAGAGTTTTATTTGCTCCCTCACTGCACTTTCACTTGCTTAGTTTACTGTCGGTGATGAAATCAGCCACTCAAACTCCGTTATCTTTTGCAAAATATAACTATTTGTGGTCAATCTTAGTTCTATGTTTACTTGTTTATTTGTATCTGCTATCTTTTGCAAAATATAACTATTTGTGGTCAATCTTAGTTCTATGTTTCCTTTGTTTATTTGTATATCTGCTATCTTTTGCAAAATATAACTATTGTGGTCAATCTTAGTTCTATGTTTGCTTGTTTGTTTTATTGTATCTGCTATCTTTTGCAAAATATAACTATTTGTGGTCAATCTTAGTTCTATGTTTGCTTGTTTGTTTATTTGTATCTGCTATCTTTTGCAAAATATAACTATTTGTGGTCAATCTTAGTTCTATATTTTTACTTATTTGTTTATTTGTATCTGCTATCTTTTGCAAAATATATAACTTAGTGGTCAATCTTAATTCTATTTTTACTTGTTCGTTTATTTGTATCCATTATATTTTGCAAAATATAACTATTTGTGGTCAATCTCAGTTATATATTTGCTTGTTTGTATATTTGTATGCTATATTTTGCAAAATATAACTATTCTCAGTTATACATTTGCTTGTTTGTATATTTGTATGTGTTACATTTTGCAAAATGTAACTATTTGTGGTCAGTCTCAGTTATACATTTGCTTCTTTGTATATTTGTATGTGTTACATTTTTGCAAAATATAACTATTTGTGGTCAAGTCAATCTCAGTTATACATTTGCTTGTTTGTATGTGCTACATTTTGCAAAATATAACTATTTGTGGTCAATCTCAGTTCTACATTTGCTTGTTTGTATATTTGTATGTGTTACATTTTGCAAAATATAACTATTTGTGGTCAAGTCTCAGTTGTGTATGTGCTTGTTTGTATATTTGTATGTGTTATTTTGCAAAATATAACTATTTGTGGTCAGTCTCATGTTTATATTTGACTTATCTTTTTTTTATCTGCCCCTCTGCTCTGTAGCAATCACTGGAAAATGCCCAAAGTTGATAGAATGTAACTTGATATGATCGTGTGCCAATGCAGGTAATACAATCTAGTATGTCTTTTGTCTAAAATTGTGAGTGAGCAAGTGTGTGTGTGTGTGTGTGTGTGTGGTGTGTGCGTGTGCGTGTGCACGTTGTTCAGTCTGTTCTTCATTATGCAAATGCTGTTTCTGTTCTCCAGATTTGACATGATGTGTATTGAGAACATCAGGAACGAATTACAAGTTGCATTAGTCATAATACAAGATGTCGCAGAACAAAACAATGTGAGCATGTGGCAGAACAAAACAATGTGAGCATGTGGCGAAAAACAATGTGAGCATTGGCAGAACAAAACAATGTCAGCACGTCACAGAACAAAACAATGTGAGCATGTGGCAGAACAAAACAATGTCAGCACGTTGCAGAACAAAACAATGTCAGCATGTGGCAGAACAAAACAATGTCAGCATGTGGCAGAACAAAACAATGTCAACATGTCGCAGAACAAAACAATGTCAACATGTGGCAGAACAAAACAATGTCAACATGTCGCAGAACAAAACAATGTCAGCTTTTGAAGTGACTCAAAAGACCTCACGGCTGGTGTTCGTAAGTGTCAAAAACCCTGAACTTACTGTCAGCCGCAATAGTTCATTTGCGAGTGCATACTGAAGATCCAAAGTTCCAGGTTTTGATATTTTCATCTCTCTAAAAAAATTCGTAGCAGATCAAAGGCCAGGGGGATGGAGGTATTGTGGGTGAAGGCAGACAGGGAACGGTCGGGGAAGGGGGAACAGGGGGGCATATATATATACATACATACATACACACACATTGTGAGAAAGGGACAGATGTGAGTGAGTGGATAAATCTGTCAACTGCTAATGTGGTGCAGTTTGCGGCTTTTTCTTGTGATACACAACAGCTGATCTCAACGGCTCATCCCAAGTGGCGAATCTCCACATTTTCCACCCCACATGATTCAATCAATGGCATTTGCCAGTGAAACCGACTATGCATGCAAACTTGACGCATCAACCTGTTCTCTTTGTGTTTCTCTGTTTTAGCTGAGAGATGACAAGCTGTAGACGCTGACATCACAGACTGAACAAAGGGTCACCTGCCTCGGACATGCTGTCATACAGCTTCCGCTGCCAAGCTGTAAAGCTCAGTGCAGTAGCGAGAGAGCAAATAAAGATATAAACTGCGAAGAAAAAGAACACTGGACGGATGTCCTATTCACTCCCTGCCAGGAGGCACAGCAGGAAGTGGTGCCAAGGAAGAGGTGGCAGGTCTCCTTGACCGACACTGACGTGAGAGGTCAGTGTCTGGTGGCGCAGTCCATCTTCATCCTATGTAAGGGGGGGGCAAGGTGGGCACCTGTCTCCGGATTGGGCTGAAGAGTCGACATTGGACCATAGAAGGAGACATGTGTAGCACTCCAGAAACTTTCGTCATGCTCACTCTGACTGAGGAGGCTCGCTTCGCACAGGGCCATTGCCACCTGAGCACAGAGAGAAGACCACCTGGTACCCCTGAAAACAGGCTTTTTTTTTGTGGGGGTAGAGATGAAGAAAACTGACACCCACAGTCAGATGACGGATGCTGCAAAGTGGACTCCAATTCACATGGAACCAAAACCCAGTGCGAAGAAAATAAAGAGGATTCACACTCCACTCTGGGATGAAAAGCAGAACAAAGGACAGCCCCCACCCAGAAACAATCCCCAAACTCTTCCCAACCAACAGACCTGCCACCAAAAATACAGACTTGGGTCTTTCTATAAGGATACCTTGTCCTTAAGGGCTTCTGCCAATATGATGTAGATTTCAACCTTCGACTTCAGATGTGAAGACAGCAGCTATACTACCTGCGACAGGGCAAGCTTTCCCCAACTCTGCAGGTGCCATCCACTACCATCTCCCCACACAGTCCCTGTGCAGTGGCATCGGCTCTTTCAGCACTGCTAACTCGCCCCCCACTTTCTGCCCTAGTAACTTCCAATTTCTGTCACCTACTTTTTTCCTTTCAAAATTGTTGTCTCAGGGTTGGGGTTTTTTTTTTTCTTTTTTTTTTTTCTCTCCCTCTTGCCAACTATTCTCCTTAGTTCTGGGAACTCTTTTACACTGATTTCCATTCGCAGTTTATAACATGCCAACTTTTCATTTGTAATCTGGTGACGTGCTGTGAAAATTATCAGCCCTCGTAGTCAGCCGGGCTGTGAATAATACGAATTGACCGATGGAAATTGTCTCCAACTTTCCTATCTGCAGTGTCTCTAATTTTCGTTTGTTTTGTTTGTTTTTTGTGGGTTTTTTTTTTTTTTTATTATTATTATTGTTATAGTTAACTTTTTTTTTTTTTTTTTCGAACCAGAGTGGCAATTTATGCAGAATGGCCAGTGGCTCTCCGCACAACCTGGTCTAAGTGTCGCAGGAATGAATTTCAGTGGATTGGCGACAACGCCATTCATTGCTTTTGCTGGTTTTTTTTTTTTTTTTTTTTTTTTTTTTTTTTTCACGATGCAGTCTTTCTTTTTGAAACATAACCCTCTTCATCCTCCATACAATTTCGACAGCCCTGACATCCTCATGCATTATTGTCACTTACTAGGCTATGATAGTAAACACTGTCAAACAGCAAACTCCCTTCAAAGTATAACTAGACGTTTTATGAGCAAATTCATAGAGTAGATTCCTGCACCGATCTGATGATGACAAGTAGCGTTTTTTGACAGTTGATTTGAACAGTTGATTGAACAGTTGATTCCCATTTGTGTGTTGATGGTTTTTTACAGAGAACATGCCAACAACCATGTGACCGCACAGGTATTTCCAAGTTGGTGTCTCCAAGTCAAACCAGCTCAACCATCTTTTCTCTCCCAGCAGCTGGGAGGAGGGGAAGGGGTGGAGAGCACACATCCACAATACCACTATCACAGTATGCAACTACCTGAAAGTCTTTATTGTTTATTAACTCCTCCATCCCCCTCCCCCCCCCCCCCCCCCCCCCCCCCCCCCCCCCCCCCTTTTTTTTTTTTAAAAAGTTTTGCATTCCAAATGTACTAAAACGATAACATTGACAAAGCATAACAATCCATCCCTTCAAGAAATCAACAAAACTGAATTTTCAGTTCCCTCATGCACTGGCGTATGATGACAGGCATGGAGATGGAAGGGGAAGTGAAATGAGGGAAGCTCTGAAGCAGAACACACTGTATGGTGGGAAAAGAAGTAACCTGCAGTCGGCTCCATGTCTTCCTGAACACAAGAACAATGCCAGGCTCAGATAAATAAACTCATGCATGTGTCACATTGTGTGCATGCACACACACACACACACACACACACACACACACACACACACACAGAGTGACACACACACACACTTACATACAACACACACACACACACACACACACACACACACACACATACAAAACACGCACATACGTACAAACACACGCACACACACACACACACACACACACACACACACACACACACACACACACACACACTACTTCCAAACACACCAACCCAAGACCATTTCATCGGATATTGGTTTGCATACTAAGTTATTTTTTCCCCCCACACATTGTATTTATAACAAACCAATCTCGTCCATCCCCAAACAAGTCAACCACTGCGAATAATAAGCAACAGAGCTACAATGCATCAGTTTGAATGTGTACTCAAGTTACTGTTCCCAGCATTGTACTACAGCCACTCTTTCATCTCCCAACAAGCCCACACACTTTGAACAGCAAGACAGTGGTAACACTGACTGTTCTATTTGTTATACGCCCCCACCAACAAGATTTGCTCAATGGCAATGGCCAACTGGCAAGGACAGTGCTTCTCCGAGTCCCACTGGCATCTTGGGGTGTATTGCATCTTTTTCTCCAACAAAGCTTGGGTAGTCATTATGAGACAGCATGCCTCAGGACCTTGTAAGCTTGAGGAAAATGACGCAGAATCAGTCTGGCGCTGCTTCAACAGTAAATCCTGGTTCCAGCACACTTTCAGTCATGACAACCAAGGGCTTTTCAAGAACCTCATAAGGACTTTACAAGATCAGAATATGTTACATTTAAAAAAGATCTTTGGAGAATCGCATAAAGGACTTTAGAAGGGCCTTTGAAGGACCTGGTAAGGACTTCACATGTATACATAAAAACCTCTTAAGGACTTGACAATACTGACCAAACATTTCTGACAACTGTTCAGGACCTCACAAGTGTTGACAAACATTTATAAAGAACCTGTCAAGAACCTCACAAGAGTTTATAAACATTTATAAAGACGTTTTGAGAACATCACAAGCACTTGACAAGCATTAAAGGGACTTGTCAAGGACCTCATAAGGACTTTTCAATCATTAACGGCTTTCGAAAATCATTACAAGGACTTTACAAACATGAAGGACCTTTCAAGGACATCACAAACATCTACAAGGACTTCACAAACTTTTCTAAATGTAGACAACCTGCAAATCTGGTACAATCAAGACAAGCCACACATGAACACGCTGCTTGTAAGTGCATCTGACAACACTGCATTATAAGCCATTTTCAGATTTCATCATCCAGTGTAAACTCCTATCGAATCCTTTATCAACCATTCCATCCACTGAACTGTCTCAAAGTTCATCAACCTGATCTTTACACAGCCAGATCATACAATTCAATAGTCCCACACCAAACCAATCCCAATCAATATGTAAACGAAAAGTAGTCTAAAATACATAAACAAGTAAAATGAAAACAAAATTAAAAAAAAAAAAAAAAAAAAAAAGAAAAGATTACTACATGTCCCGAACACACGAACATTTGTAGTGCTGGCCAAAGGCCAGTTCTAACACATGCATTGATGCAAGAACTTTGAACCCAACGCAAGGACCTACAAGAACTTGATACACTCTCCAATCAAATCCTTAAAACTTGCAAGCACCTACAAACATGAGAGGCCCTAGCTGTGACAGTCCCCACCACTCTCGAGACCTGTGTGCACCTCATACAAAGCTGGGTGAAGGTGCTTTTTTTTTTTTTTTTTTATTTTTTTTTTTTTTGACCGTTTGCTTTTTATTTTTGTTTTTTTGACCGAAGAGCATTTTCTCCCTAGAAAGCTAATTCTTGGTTTGTTTGTTTTTTTCAGGGGTGTGTGGGGCGTGTGTGCCTGTGTGTGTGTGTGTGTTAGTTTTGGCTGTTTTGTTGTTCATGCATCGCCTCATTTTGCTTTCCCATCCAGTGCCACGCGCCGGTTTGTTCTGTGGCAGCCTCAGCACATGTTGAGCAACCAACATCAAGTTGTTAAGTGGCAGCCCACTCAAAAAAGGTAAAAGCACACTGTGGCCTAGTCTGTAACTTTGTTTGAGCTCAGCAGGGCATGTAATGACTAGTTGCGTGCGCGCGCACACACACACACACATTTCATGTAGAACCAACTTCCTCTCATCCGCATACATAAACAAAATTTCATGCAAAGCACACACACACACACACACACACACACACACTATGGCCAAGGTCTCACAACATGTTACCAGCTGAAACATGCACAGTATTGAAAGCCCTTTTTGGAAGTACTGAACAGTCCTTTGGAAGCCGTTTCACATAAAGCCCAGTGACAAATTAAACTGGCCACAGCATACAGGAAGATGCTACTGTTCAGGGCACATCACTCAACAAAATGCCCACAGCATAAACAATTAGTTGGAAGCTGTTTCTGTTATTGTGAACAGTATGCCACACAGTTAAAATCCCCACAGCTTAATACCAAAGACCTATGTGGACGTTTTTTTTTTTTTTTTTTTCAAAGGCACTTAACATGGTTAAAATGCCAATAACAAAATATCATACAGCTATTTGGAGACTGTGGTGTTTCTTGAATGCATGTCAGGAATTAAAATGCACACAGCGTAAACCAAAGAGAGATTCTGGAGCCGTTCTTTTCATGCACTAACGTGCTCACAGTGTAATGCCTATGAGTTCGTTGGAAGCCGTTTTATCAAAATGCCCACAGCACAGTAAAAAAAAAAAAAAAACTATCTGGATGCTGCTTTCATTTTTGTAATAAAATGGACATGTCACAGAATAAATTGCCAGCAATGAAATGCAACAGGGTCATACACATGCACTGCAGTAACTGCCTAACCAGTGCACCCATTGTTAAACCAGTCAGAACCAACCACATCCTTTGTGGCCCCTGTGTCTTCTGGCCATGTGATGTTCCACAGGTAATGTGGCCTTGGAACAAACGCTAGAAATACAACTTTAACCATCTTAAGATGTAAATATACCCAGCCTGTCCGGTTTTCTTTTCCCATTTGATTTTCAAGTGAAGCAAACTCCAGAGTCTAATCAAAGGGCCGTTCCTAGTATAGATTTCATGACGTATAATTCTACCTTGAACAAGAAATGAATATCTTTTATACAGAGCAGACTGAGATCACCCTCTTTGTGATCATGTTAAACATCAATGTTAGCTCTGAACACTGATCATGTGAACGCTTGTGCCAGACGTGATGTGACAGTATGAAGTATGGTATGGTATTATTTTAGGTCTACACCTGTGCGTCATCCAAGATTTTCTTTTGATGTTTCCAGTGGGCTAAGTTCTTCTCGGCTATTGCAGTGGGACAGTGTGAAAGTATGAGATTAAGGAGGATGACATGGATTTTCATTGAACATAGATAAATGGCTGGTTCAACACATAGAACAAGATGAATATATATCTCACTTGGGATGAACAAAGTAACGTTTTTGTGAAAACTTTGCTCTTCAATAATACCGAGTGAAAATGTGTGCTAGTATGTATGTATATAGGTATGTGGATGTGTATGTTTGCTATGCACAACTATATGCATGTGTGTGTGTGTGTGTGTGTGTGTGTGTGTGTGTGTGAGTGCATTTATAATTTGTTAGCATATTATGCATGTGTGTGCATGTGTGTCTGCATGTGATTATGTGATTTGTTAAACATACTTCTGTATAGTATACATTCATTCTGTTATTATTTGCATATTTCACATGTTTCAAATGGATGTTGAAAAAACAATAAAAAAAACATATTAGTTATCATTAAAAGAAGTTGTGGTAATAAACCTCATGCTAACTAACTGCATGTGTGCGTGCTGTGTGTGTGTGTGTGTGTGTGTGTGTGTTAAGTGTATGTATACATGTGTTGTGTGTGTGAGCATGTTGTTCACACTGTTTGACGTAATATCCGAATTTGGTTTCTACAGACACTTGCCTCTAAGTAAGTAACTCGTCTACTATCTAGTCACAGTCTGTAAACCATTCTTTACAAATTATGCAGATTACATTCAGTTTTCAAAGTAAATTAAAACCGCATGTTTCAGCATACATAACTAGAAGGGAATCCGTTTGACAATTCTATGATCTGTGTCAACAGCCATGAGGGTTAAATATAGGGAGTCAGCTATCTTCTTTTATTTTTGTTAACTTAAAGGAAAAAAAAATGGTTGTATTTTCAAGGTAAAACCACAGACTACCAGGTGCCTCTATTAACCAGATTTGGGCAAGGAGTACCAGCTGCTGCTGTCAGACAGTTGCATCATGAATTTCCCGCTGAGACAGTGAGAGGTTATGGGTTTGATTCCCACTGGAGCCATTGCCTGTGAGATGCTTCTCCCATGACCAGCTCCTAACCACACTTTGCTATGGGCTCAGCTCGGAAGGCAAGGACAATACAGCCACTTAACAGAAGCGCCTCTGAGAATGGTGCACCAAACTGCCTGATTAACACTATAGGTGTTTGATTTCTTCAGCCTGGTTGATGCCAGGATAGGTTATGAACTTAAGCGTCAAGTACATCGCTGCCCGGAAATACAACTGTCGTAACTTGAATTTTTTTGCACTTCTGACTCTGAGATTTTAGATATACTGTTAAGAGTGGACAAGGAACATAACGTCGTCAAGTGCCAGTCACTTTATCCTAAAATAACATGCTGTAATCAAAATGCTTGCACCGTAACTCTGCTTGAGGTATATCTTGTAAAGATAAATAAGCACTTTTTTTTCGTCTCCTGTAAGATTTCATTATCAGACTTATGGCAGTTGCATACGTTTGAGCAGCCATATTGATATAGTCCTGTCATGCGGTCTCAGACCAGAACGGCACTCCACAGCATCAACCTCATTCTTATCCATCTGAATCAGCATTGTAAAAAAATGACAAAACACCATCAATAAATAATGAGTTTAAGAATAAGTCAAGTTCTGTGTCCCTTCATGCCTCCTCTCACGTGGCCTGCAGTAATTTCCTCTCCACATCCATGTCCTTGGGGAGTTCATGTCAAGGTCACCAATATATCGAAAAGTTCATGGGGACTATCATTGGACGGATGTAGTGGCGCCCTCCAGACAGTAACACTCACCCAAGCTTGCTCCATAAGTAAACAATAATTGTACTCAGTTGGAGGCTCGGGCAGTATATATACAGTGGATCGCAACAGGCACGACTGAACACCACCTGTGTGTCTTAGCAATAGTGCAGTGTCACCTCGGGGACAGCTGCCTCAAGACAACTAACATTAACGGCTCCCTGTGGATTGCCGGTGTCAGGGCTCGGTGAGACAGGCCAGATGTGGCTGTGGTCAGGGAGTCAGAACAAGTAGTGAGGGCTAATGCCACCGTCATGGCAGACACTGGAAAGGAAAAAGGGGAGGCGAGGGGAGAGGGTAGGGTTTGTAAAATGCAGTGTCTTCAGGGAATCTGTTCTGTTACTGTGAAACCCGTCCTACATCATTTCTATATCAATACCAATTATGTTACTGGTTCATTTTGTCTTGTACATGTATGTTACTTGTTCTCTTTTATACTAAAATTATAGGGATCTGTATGTACATTATATAGGGATCTGTATGTACATTATGTCATTTTCACAACATCTGAATTACACATGTTATTTGTGCTGCATAAGTTCTTTACCATTACACTACATCTGAGTCATTCACTTGTACTGTGCATGATCTTTCATCATCTAAATGTTTTACATAGTGCTGTGTTGACTGTCATCATTCAAATGTTTTACATGGTGCTGTATTGATGTATCACCATCCAAATACTTTACATGGTGTTGTGCAATGCAACTTAAACTCCACAAAGCAGCTCAACAAAGTCTCCAAATATTGAGAGACAATCTTAACCTTCAACTGTGCTTGATCAGCAAAAAAATACCATTCCTTCATCACAGAACACGAACTGGTTCGATTTAAAGTAAAAAGTACAGAACTACTCGGCACTGGTAATTATCAGTCTCACAGTTTTGGAGTGAAGAGGTCATAAAAAATCCACACACAATTAGTTATCGAGGGTTGACTGCCAGAACCCAATATCTCATATGAGATACTGGGTTCTGGCAGCCCGCGTAATAATCTCGAGATGACATCATAAGTATACAAGATGGTATTGATCTAAAATATAATGTATTTGACTCCCCCCTGCATGTTCTATTGACAGCGTACAATAACTGTTCACAGCATGGCACTTATTTCGCCCCCATCCCCAATCCTCGCCTTTCTTTGCTACCGATTTCAAAACTGAAGTTCACAAAAATCTCTCCCAAGTATAGCAGTTTGCACACTCATTCATCCTTACACACACGCACACACTTCTTGTATGCACACAAAGCACAGTGCATACTCACAAAATACTATGAAGGTGCTCTTCTTCTGCAGAGGCCCTCTCTACATTTCTCGAGTCACACACACGCATGCACACACACACAATACACACACACACACACACATGCGCGCGCACACACACACACACACACACACACACGCACACACACACACCCACACATATATGCACGCACACACACACACACATGCATGCACGACCACACACACACAAAATGCGCACAAGGGGGTTTAATATTGTGAAAGCATTCTATGCCATTGCGAAGCACAGCAATGACAGTCATGCCCCACATTTTCACAAACAAATCATGAACAACTCGTGAAGCCCCTTCACTCTTCAGCCAGCCATTGAACGGCTGATCACAGTACAGTTCTGTCACATCTACCTCCAAAACATCCATCTCTGTTGTGTAAGACACCAGTCTTTTGTTTCATGAGCAATGACCGCAACAATCCACAATGTTGTCAAACCATGCCTCAAACTCTTCAAGGTAACAAACACAAAAAAAAAAATAATACAAAAAAAAATAAAGCAATGCCGAAACAAGAAAATGGTATAAAAAGAAAATTGAAAGAATGAAAGGAAAGAAACAGAAAGTAATGTCAGAAACAAACTGAAAAAAAAGACACCAACCTTCTTGTGTTTATTAAGATATCCAAGGCATTTGAATCAAAGCTGCAACAGTGCAGTCTCCATTTCATGAAGAACATTAAAACATACATAAAGCGACTTGAATCAGTCTTCAAGTCAATCTGCCACACATCTCCACTGTTTGGTCTATTCTGGATGCTGCCAGTCAAAGCGATTGCGGCAAAAAGACCGAGACAGCTAGCTGTTGGTGCCATTGCAGTGAAAAGACTGAGAGCTAGCTGTTGGTGCCATACAGCGAGGCAAAAAACCTCACGTCTGGGTTTCTCAGAGATACACACCAGTTCACCGACGGTCCCTGTGGAAATGGCGATCTCGTCTGTGCCGCTCATCTCGGTCGTGTCTATCGCTGCGATAGCGGCCTGGGGGAGAGGGAGAATGATGGTGGTGATGGTGGGGAGGTCTGTGGGAATAGGCTGGATGGTCCAGGTGATGGGGGCGGCGATGGTCAAAGTCCAGGCCTTCCTCACGGCCCCGTGGCCAATGTTCCTGGGGAGGTCTGTGGCCCAGGTCGCCTCTGTCGTAACGCTCCATCATAGCCGGCCCACCCCCTTCCACACCGCTGGAGGAGGGAAGAGGAGGGAGGGGAGGGGGAGGCTGAGGCGGGAGGGAGGGAGGGGGGAGGGGAGGGACGAGGCGGGCGGGGCCAGGAGGCTCTGTGTGAGCCATCTTTTCAAAGGGGGGCTCTGACAGGTGCGGGTGGGCCCCACCTCTTTTGGGAGGGTGCCGCATGTCCACATCTCCCTCCTCCATCCCCTCTGTCCCTGGGGGAGGGGGCTGGGCAGGGGGCCGGTATGGTGCAGGGGGGGGCATGACAGACCTCGGGAACATGGGAGGGGGTGGAGGAACATGGCGACGATGGTCAATGTCAGGAACCTCTATTGGAGGATGGGGCGGTACTCCAGGAGGGGGAGCAGGCAGAATAAAAGAACTCGGGGGAGGGGGGTAGCCCATGCTGTGAGATGGAGGTGGCCCCGTGTCTGGCAGGGGAGGGCGGGGAGGAAATCGGTCATCCTGATCGAGGACAGACACACCGCCGGGTTTCCTGGCCGGTTCCACTTGAATCCGAAGGTCTGTGTCACCCAACAGCACTTCAGCCTTGCTGGCCGATGGACTAAGCCTGTCCTTGTGACTGTCTGTCGATGAGCTGACCTCTTCAACCTTCTCCTGATCAGCGGCAGGCACAAAGGGCTCTTCTCCCGAGATCAGCTCACTGCCTTCATCTGTGACTCCGCCCAATCCAGGAATGTTGGTGTCTGACTCTTTGTCTTCCTCCCAGCCCTGGGATGGTGGAGCTGCTGCTCTCCTTGGGTTGAGGGTCTTTCATGCCAGCGCTCTCTTTCTTTTCAGCCTCTGCCGCTTCCTTGGCGGATGCCTCTCTTTTCTCTCTCTCTCTGCGGTCGCGCTCGGTGCGTTTGTCCACGGCCTTCACCATCTGGGTGTTGCCTTTCAGGTCCTCCATCAAGGCTTTCAGGGCCAGCGGCATGTTGTCCGTGTCCGGGGTCAGAGAGGTGATCCTGGAGGATGCGCTCTCTGCTGGTTTGCTGCTGGTCACACTGCTCACTGAACTGGTGTCAGGCCCGGCACTGGTCTCTGTGGATGAGGCAAGAGAGGATAAGGAGGCCAGCAGAGTGGAACTGAGGATACTAGTGCTGGCCTGGGCCGCTGGAGCTGCTGCTGCTGTGACCTGCAAGATTGGAAAAACACTGGAGCCGATGCTCACGCTTGTCACAGAGGATGAGACAGGCAACGCACTTATGCTGGGCTCCGACACTGCCTCTTTGGTGGTAGAAGAGACGGAGACACTGCATTCAGGAACAGTGGAGGCAGCAGTGGAGCTGACTGGCACTGACCAAGCCGCCGTGGAAGTGACTGAAGAGTCTGTCTTTGGAAGGACGCTGGACTCCACAGGGGCCTGTGTGTCTGCCTGTTGTTTCTTCTGCTGCTCCACCTTGCTGGTGAGTGTGGCCATCAGATGCTGCTGCTCCGTGCTGTCCTTGGCCCGGGCCAGCATGGCCATCATCAGCGATGAGATCTCCTTCGGGTCGCTGCTGGCCGAGATCTGCCGCATCACCGAATCGATGTTGACAGTAGACGTGGTGGCCACCGCATAGGGCTGTGAGGCCGGGGTGGTGATGGAGGCACTGGTACTGCTGTGTCTGTTGGGGCGGTGGTGGTATTGGTGCTGATGGCGGCTGCCTTGACCTCCCCTGCATCGCTGCTGGAGCTGACCGCCACCAGGGAATCGGATGGCGCCGACTCAGGTTTCTTGATGCTGTCACTGCCGTCATTCACCTCAAATGCCTGCACATCTTCAGGATCATACGGAGCATCTCCGTCGTTCTCTTCAACCGGTTTGCTTGGGGAGTATGGCTCTGCATCTGGCACACAAAGAACTAAGAATTATTGCTGTTTCAGAATGCAGACACTGGTTCCTCAAAGAACAAAGAATTACTGTTGTAGCAGAATGTTAACATTGGTTACTAGAATTATTGTTGTTCGAAGATGTTAGCATTGGTTCCTCTGTTTTTAATTCTTCCCCTTTCACTTCTATCTTGACTCAAGTATCAATACTCTGCCGGTCTATTTCTACAGGTTTTATTCTTTCTCTCCAAGTGTCTGCGTTATCAATTCTTACTCATGTGTACTTATGTATCATGTCCCTATCAATAATAATATAATATTGGAAGTCGTTAAATTTCATTTTGTTTTCATAATATATAATAACAAAAATATCAGTGGCATTTTACATCCTCTCTCTCTCTCTCTTTCTCTCTCTTCATACGACATATATGAGCCATGCTTTCTTTCTGATCTTCCATGCCATACCTTCATTTTGCCACAAAAGGGATGCTTGAATTAATCGATCAATATCACAGGCTTAAATGAAAGCTGGGATCAGTCTCCCAGCACGATCATGCAGAAAACTGTCCCTGAAACTTTTTTTGTCATGATTTCAGGAAATTACACATTACTTTTTGTTTCTATTGGGTACTTATGAGTCTACCATGGCATGTCACATGTACACACACACACACACACACACACACAAAGGTAAACTATTTCCATAACCAGGGAGCCACATGTCTTTCAGAGTTCTGATCATTTTCAAGAAGTTTTGTTAAATTTGTGAGCGATTACTTGATCTGACATTCAAAAGAAGAGGTATGGGGAGTTTGTATTATACTCCCTGTTTGGCTAGTATGCTTACCATGTCAGACCATAGCATTCAACGGAAAGGCCAAAGTTTTTTTTGTGGCTAATGCAGTAATAAGACCATCATGTGACGCCCACCCTACTTCCGCCAGGGAAGAAGCTGGTGTCAACTTCCTGTTCCTCATTCAATGAGGCGCAGAGAACCATAGCGCTAGCGGATGCGCAAGGTAACCCCGAGAACCATAGCGCTAGCGGACCAGAAGGTAGGGCGAGTGGCCTACATTAGAGTCTGAAGAACAAGTCCCTAGAACCATCAGCCCTGGTCATGCGGATATCCCCTTAATAAAAGTTTATGAAGGGATTTTCCGAACGCCAATAGGCTGCCTCCAGGAGGTGGCGCAAGGGGACAGAGTGCTGGAACGCTGCGGAAGTGGCCAGTGCCCTGACCTCATGGGCCCAGTGAGATAAGACAGGGAGATCCTTATACGCCTGGGCGTAGGCTGATCTGACCATCTTGGAAAGCAATCTAGAGGTAGGGCTGAGAGGAGCGCCTGGGCGCGAGCGTTCCCAGTAGCCCCGAATGGAGCTAGCCAAGAGCCTTAACGAAGAAGGTTGAGATAGAGATAGGAAGATGCCTATCTGGATATTGGAACAAAAGAGATGGGGGAACAGAGTTGTCTGAGCACCAGGAGGCCCATCTCTCCCATCGATAATAGCAGAGAGGCTCAGTGCTGGCTCTGTGCGAAGCCGTCGCTAATCCATAGGTCTTGCGAGGCCCCAGCCCCTGCGGGTACATCTAGGACAGACTGGGCTCTGTCTGTCTGTGAGGGAGGGGCAGATGCTTGCAATTGGGCTGGCAGAGCAGTCATGCGAGCCGGCGAAGCATCTGAGCATGTCCCCGAGTGCTCACTGGAGAGGGGGGGAACATGGGGGAGGGACTTGAGGTCCGGAAACCGGGACTGGCTCGGCCATCACGGGGTGATGAGGCTGAAGCCTGGGTCTTCCCAGTCTCACCTTCCTGATCACCCTGTGGAGGATTGGGAATGGAGGGAAGGCGTATGTCATGAGGCCAGACCAGGGAAGGGAGAGCGACCCTGGGCCTGAACACTGTTCCCCACTGAGCTGAGGGTTAGCCTGCTGAGGGTCCCTTCCGCATGGAGGAGGGTCCCCGCTATGTATCTCGCGCAGAGGGTGATTCCCCGCGCGTGGCACCAGCGAAGGAGGGCCTCTATTCAGAGAGAGAGGCTGAGGGAGCGAGCCCCCTCCCCCCCCACCCCCCCCCGTTGACATAACAAGACACCGAAGTGTTGTCCGTGAACAGGAGAACAAGTCGGTGCGAGACCTGGGGTTGGAAGCAGAGGAGGGCAAGCCTGACTGCTTCCAATTCCAGGACGCTGATGTGGAGATGGGCAGTCTGTGCATCCCACACTCGCAAGGTATGAGGGTTCTCCAAGTGGGCGACCAGCCTGAGTTGGAGGGGTCTGTGTAGAGGTCAGGGGTTGGGCTGGGAGGGAAATGGGACCCCGGGGAAGAAAGTGGCGGGGTCGAGCCACTCTTCCGTAGCCCATTGGAACCAAGGACCCAGGGGATGGTCTGATGCCTGTGGTCAGAGGTCTGAGACCATCGACGGAACTTGCTTTGGAGAAGGCTCTCGGGGACCGGCCTAGGGGATGAGGGACAAGAGGGACTCCATCATCCCCAGGAGGGAGGTAAGGGTTTGCCGGGGTGTGGGTGGATAGAAGGCGGCGGCGGAGAGGGGGAGATGAGGTCCCCAATGCGGGTAACCTATCTTGGGTGGGGGAGACCATATGGGAGTGTGTCTTAACTCATGCCCAGAAAGGAGGACAGCTGGTTGCGGTTGAGTTCACACACTTGTTGGGGTTGGTGACAACCCTAGTTTGGAACAGAGGCGTAGCTAGAGGATGGTTGGTGTGGGATTGACACCAGGCCCGGGAGGGACCCCAGGACGAACCAGTCGTCCAGGTACACCAGGAGGCAAAAGTCCTCCTGTCTGGCCAGCGAGGCCATCTCCATGAACACCTTCGTGAACAGGAAGGGTGCCAGGGAGAGGCCTGAACTGGAACCCCCGATCTTGCCAGATGAACCGTACGCATCGTCTGTGGGATGGGTGTATGAGGTTGGAGAAGAACCCCGGTTGGGATGGGGGATCTTGTGATGGCCCCCTTTTGGAGGAGTTCTGAGACTTCCTGGCGAAGAGCCTCCGCCTGGCCCAGGGAGGGGTGGGGGGGGGGGGGGGGGGGGGGGGGGGGAACTATCAGGAGGGGGCTAGTGGGCCCAAGGCAAGGGAGCCCTTCCTGTAGGACCGCTACTATCCATGGGCTGAGGCCCATATGTCTCACTGGTGGGCATGCCCAGTTAAGCTGCTCGCCAGAGGGGCTGAGGGGCCGAGGTGGAGGGGAGGAGAGTGGGAGGATAGAGGGGTAGTGGTCTGAGTTCTCCCTACTCCAGCTCCCCCCCCCCCCCCCGTAGGCGAGTCCTCCAGTCACCTCCAGGGCCGTCCCTGCTGGCCGAAACGAAAATTCTGCAGGAAGAAAATTTCGTCTTCGGTCGCAAGGGGGTTTTAGAGCGCTTGGCGGGCCGAGCGGTGCGGGATGGGGCCTGCTTGGGATAGGGTTGGGGTCAGGTAGGAGAGTGGAGGAGCGAAGGAGGGTCTGGGAGGGCAAGGCTGCCAAGGGGGGGCCTGGCCGCATATGAGGCTTCCTCCTTATGTTCTTCAACTGATGGGCAATGAAGGCAGCCGAATAGTCACCAAAGAGCGACTGCTCCTGACCCTGAAATGCACCGCAAGGCCACCTTAAGCGCCAGGGCGAGATAGCCCGTGACAGTATGCCCTCAAGCAATTGTAGTGGCTCCTGGCTGCGCTGTCCGCCGCAGCCGAAAGGTGGTGCAAGTTCCTGTTGACAAGGAGTCGCATCAAGGGGTCGCTGAACAAGCGAGATACGGTCTCAGGGTGTGTCTCAGAATACTGAACGTCTGAGGACAGAGAGACCGAGTCATCCTCCTCCGGCCAGATCTCCTCCATCCACTGTAGAGCATGTTGAAAGGACATGTCCAGCAGTGTTATGCTGGATCCCCAATCTGGATCTGTGGTCCCACTCCACCAGTTCTTGGTAGAGATCGTGGAGTTGGGGGCCAGATGAAGGATGAAGCAGAGCTGGCTGGGGAAATGGAAATTTCCTTGGTCACCGGAGTGTCCTAGGAGAACAGGGAGGAGATGTGGGAGATATGGGCCTTCAGGGGTTCCCTGAGGAACGTGCCTACAGGGGCCGCATCCAGGGCCGAGAGGGGATTTATTCCCTGGAGAAGGGACGACTTGCGCACCCCTGGCTAGAGTTGCCGGACACTCCCAATGGACGTAAGAGTCTGAGGGGCGACAAGTCTGGGCAAGCCCGCTTGGAAGGAGAACCAAGGCATATTTGGGCACTGAAGGAACTTGTCTGGGGGTGGGGCCTCCCTCCCGACAAGGTCCGGGCGCTAGTGCTCAATAGTGGACAAGTCGTGTGATGAGGAGGAGTCCTCTACCTCATCCTCGGAGTCGGGCGCGTCGGGTTCCTGAAGAGGTTGCGACGAACCTTCTCCTCATACTGAAATTTCAAATGTCATTAATGATGTATCGAGGATGACAAGTAAACGATGCCAAAAATATCTCACGCCAATCAACACTTTTCTGATAATTCGATCACTGCCTGCACACAAGTACCTGCACTCTCACCTTCACATGATGACCACCTGCACTCAGGAAACTAAACCTATGAATGTGCCTTGATACACTAGACACTTGCAAGAGTTGCAGTATAATTTTCCATACCAACCTGGTCTGCAGCTGCAAAGAATAAGCAGGGACAGGGTGTCAGAGTGTGAAATACATGTAAACAGTGTTGGTGGTTTGACTAAAAGTACCCACAAGATTTGTGTGTGTGTGTGTGTGGGCCCTTACTTGCTGGCATGTATCTATGGAATTTGGGATTCATTCTGGTAAACGTTCCATCATATTGCTGCTGTTGTTAATGTTCACATCCTTTACACATGTTAAACCTCTTCCTCCCCACTTCCCCCACCTCGCATCTTCTTGTTTTGATGGATCATCTCAACTTCAATCTTCCTTTCACTTCGGCTGTTTGGTTTAAACTCTTAAAAACAGAAACAAAACCTCACATTAGAAACTAAAAGGTAAATATTTTGTCAGCAGAGCTGGCCTTTCTACAATAAGATAACGGTATGTAAAGTATTACTCTTGAATTAGGGGTCATATCTGAAAAGTCAAAATCATGTGTCCAGCAAAACTGTGACTATACATACACTCTGCAGCAGGGAACGACCGTTAGCAACGATAAGCAGACAGGTGTAGTGAATTAACTTGAAAAGTTACAATTTTGTTGAAAGAAAACACAAAAATGCCTGCATACATTATTCAGAAATGGGATGCCGATCTGACACGCTATGTGGCTAGGAATCATGGTCTCACCTTCAAGGATGGGCAATTCCTTGGCAGCCGAGACGGCACTGGTCTGCTC
>JADBJO010003868.1:102500-122500 GCA_016801955.1 Conus betulinus | reverse complement strand
ACACCGTCAAGCATGCATGGTGAAAAAAAAACTACAAATCGGCGCTACAATGTGACTGAAGCCCTTGAATTGTTGAAAACAGTTGAATAATTTCAGGGCATAAAACCCAGTTAATGTAAATTTTTTGTTCATGGGGTGTGTACCACCCGTATTTTTACCTGACATGCAAAATCTCATTTACTTTGTCATGCATACTGTCTTACCAAATAAACAGAAAAATAACTGTGCTATATGTTTTGTGGTTTCTCAATCATTTATAGATATAACTAGAAAAAAATCACACAAAGTTAATTCATTTTTTCAATGTTTTTTAAAACATATATAGAAATGGTCAGTTTCTGAGGGAAGTAAGGGGAGATAACAGCTAGTATAGAATGTGTTTAAAGGTTTTTTCCCTAGGAGCCGACGACTTTTCATCAGAAAAAGACGTGTGTTTCTGCATGATTAAAATGAACAGCTGGATCAGGGTGATTCTGAAACTCTGTGGTAAATCACATTTGTGTTTACTTCCCCTAGAACAGAACGCACTGCTAGCAAAGGACAATTGTGAAACTTTATGTGGCCTGTTAAGCTCTTGTTTACCCTGTACCTTGAAATGAACAGAATGGTACTGCGAGTGTGTAACAACACTTAGTTCTTGTTCTTATTGTTCTTGTTCTTCTCTATCTCCAACTTGTAATCAACACAATGGACAACAAGCGCAGAACAATGGTGATGCTATGATTTTTCCAATGTGTACCTCCATCTTGTTTTCACTAATGGACCACTAGTACCAGGCAATCCTGAAACTTTCTGTTGCATATTCCACTCTTCTTCACCTCAGTCTTCAGCTAGCAGAAAAAGACAAAACACGAAGAAGATGTGCCCCTTATGTGGAGGATTTTGGTGGGTTTTTTTTTTTTTCATGCTAAACATTTTAAGTGCACCTTGAGAAGCAGACACTGGAATACATTGGAATACATTACCCTGGAACCGGCCTGACGGATCTTGCCAAGGTAGTCCCACATATGCTCCGGCCCGATGCGACCACAGATCTGCAGCGTGTCAGGCAGGCCCTGGACAAAACACACATTGCATTGTAGTGGTAGCTTTCCCCCCCGATTTTTTTTTTTTTTTTGGGGGGGGGGGGGGGGCTGAGGAGGAGGAGGAGGATGGGGGGAGGGTTGATGTCTCATCTTCCGTGTTCCCTCAGTGGTCTCACTCCCAGCACCTCTTTCTCAGCACCTCGGCACAGCCACACCCAAACTGGGCCCTGTCCCAGCCCTGGCGCCAGCAGACCACAATGAGCAATCAAAATCAGGTCATCATAAGGTAACCCACTAGAGAAGACACTGCACTGCAGCCCAGTCGCACTGATGATGTTCTGTGGTGCCTGCTCTGATCCTTGCAGGACACCACCTACTAACCCCTCCCCCCTGCCGGCAAAATCAGTTGCTTCGTTGCTCAACCTGCCTGAGTAAAAAAACTTCCCAGCATCCCCACCACTTCAACTTCCATCCTATGTTGTTACGGAAACTAGAGCAACTTTCAGAGACGTTGCCATCGAGCGGATGAAACTCCATGACAAGATTCGTCCTCTCACTTAAGTCTTATCAAACTGAACTCTGGATAGAAGCCACTGAAGGAAAATAAAAGAAAAAAGAATCCCACTATAAATGCTATAAATGCTAAAGGTCAGCCTTGAACTGTCAACCCGCGGCCCACAATGCCAGCCAGTGCTCCACATGTAGCTTTTTTTTCTCCAACATTTCTGTTAACTTTTTACAATGGTTTTTTTTTTTTTACAGCAAAGAAGGAAAAAAAAAAAAAAAAAAAAAAAAGAAAGAAGAAAGAGAGAAAAAAAAAAATCTCCCTTCTATCCAATCCACTCCCCCCCCCCCCCCCCCCCCCCCCCCCCCCCCCCCCCCCCCCCCCCCCCCCCCCCCCCCCCCCCTCCAATCCAGCTATTGACAATAAGTTGAACAAACACTGCTTATACATGTTAACTATCCTTTTGCATTGATACAATGTAGTGTACAACAAGATCTCATGCAATAAAATATGCATAACACAATGATATCAAAGCATATGCATGTCCGGGGACTACATAGGACTGGTGAAAAGACGGACAAATCCAAACATTCAAGAGGGAGGGAGAGATGGACAAAAAACAAAAAATTTCCGACAGGATGGGTTGGATGTCACTGAGCTGAGATAATGCAAACACTGTGGATTGTTTTTTTCAACAACTACAGTAACCCAGTACAGTGATAAGACAGCCTCACCATCATACACACAGAATCTTCTGTCAGACTGGTGTCAGGTCTTTAGCAACAATTGTTTTATGGTTAGCCACCACACTGGGACCATGTCAGGATGGGAAATGTGAAACTAACATGACCATGCACAACACATCGGTCATGAGTGCTAAGCTTGCCACAAACTTAACACAAGATTTATAGCAAGAATTCTCTTTAACTTTTATTCATATACAAACTTTCTCTCATGTTCAGATACTGATTTCTTAACACACAGAGAATGCATGACAGTCCAGCTACTGCACGTTCCTGACCTGAATCAAGAGGAAACAGAGTGTCTTCTATAAACTCAAACTGTCTACAGACTTGAATCTGCAGATACTAGGGTCCATTCTGGAGCTATCCACAGACTTCCGATCAGGAGGTAATAAGGTCTATTTTCTCAGGTAGCTTCTCGTGATCATGACAAGCTCTGCTCAACCGCTTCACTGCTAGCATGCTGTGGACTGGGACCTCCTTCACAGGGTCACCCTTGGATAACCCGATACTAACTGCTAACTTGGAATGGACAGCCAACCTGACACTAACTGCTCTGTGAGACAGTGAACTTGAACGGGCAGCCAACCTGACACTAACTGCTCTGTGAGACAATAAAACTGAATGGGCAGCCAAGTAACACAAATGAGCACAGCAAGGGAATGTACTCTTGGGCTTCCTTCTTTGAAAGGTCCCCTGGTAGCCATGGCACTTTCTTCTGCATCAGCACCAACTTACCAGTTTGTCAGAAGGCCCGGACACCCTGTAGGCGGAGGTGAAGACTTGGCAAAAAGTCCTGCATGGAGATGAAGCCTTTCCACACCATGGGCCCTGAGGGCGTGAACTTTTGCTTCGGCTCCAGACCAGACTGCAGCGCAGAGTCGGGAGACCTGTGGATGTAACAGACAATGGTGGTTTTTTCTCCTTCTAAAAACTGCTTTACTCACACAATTAATGACATGCACATCCAGCAAGTACCTGGATTCCCAGCTGAATCCCATGCAGGCAGGAGCAGCTGTGTTCTGTTTGGGTGGTGGGTGTGGGCCACTGGAGTGGCAAGCTCTTCAACCATCTCATCTCTTGTCCTAGGATCAACTTTTGACCTTTTACCCAACACAGACTTTAAATCAGAACAGGAATCCACACCTTCCCTGTTTCTGTACCATCCTGCACATCTCTGCTACTGTCCTTAAACACACTGCTTTCTTACAAGCTACACTAGGCCAAGGCCAATAAACATAAACAATTGGTCGTCTAGTTTTCAGACATATCAATAACTTTCTGTCTCCTTAATCAGCCCCATCCCTTCTCTTTGCTAAAGCCTGAATGCAGCACCAGGTCTGGAAACAGGCATAGTGCTAGGGGCCCCACAGAGAGTCTCAAGCCATGCCAAACCAATTAGGTGGAATTTTTGTTTTATAATTAGTAAGGAGCAGCTGGAGAGCTGAACGAAGCTGTGATGATAAAAATTAAAACCAAATCCTGTCCCATGCCTTGAAATATGCACCTTGCTTCTTACATACAGGTCACTTGATGTATGAATGTCAATTTTCTTTTCAAGTTCTGTGTGGAATATGAAAAAAACTGGTCCATCGTCAGTACAAGAACATATAAATTCATCCTGTTTCTTTCTTCCTTTCTTTATGCGTCTTAATGTCAAAAAAAAAATTGTGGCTAGTTCAGAAAAAAAGTTATCCAGGCAAAATGTAACTGAACCACTTCTGATATTAACGCCATGTCTCTTTTCTCAAACACTACCATCTTCAGCTTTGTAGCAGCTGACTCTCACCTGACTGTGACTTTAGACGACAGGGTGGGGCCATGCGAGGGTAGCGTGGAACCCTGGGAGCTGGAGGCAGGGCTCTGGGAGGGGAGGGAGGGGCCAGGGGAAGCAGCGGAAGAGGAAGGAGTGGATCCAGGCTCGGGGCTTATGGCTGAGCTCTGTGACGTATCCATGGGCGTGACGTCTTCACACTGCTCATCTGGCTTCTTGTCCACGATCTTCACGCCTCTGGTCTCTTTGATGGTCACCTCTTTCTTCCTGCCCTCCCTCGAGTTCTTCAGTTTGGGCTCTTCCACCACATGATGAGCTACCTGAACATGCACAGGCACACAAGTACTCCAGTCAATACCAAACCAAACTGCTTTTACATTGTAACTACCAGCCTGTTGAGCAAAAAGTTCCCCTGACCAGCCAATTAATTTTGTTGCGACAGCTACATAAATGTCTTTTCTAACTGAACACAAGACGACAAAAGACTAATTAAAATTGCATTAAATTCAAAGAAAAAAACAACAGCACAGGATGAAATCTGATGAGTAATTAATTTATTATCTGTGCTGCTGCTGTATCTGTGACTGACCACTGCCAGATGAATCGGTGCTTCCATGTGCCCTCTCCCCTCATCTGGGTCACTTCATCACCATCACCAACAAGCTTAACATCTCAATTTGTATTGTCTGTACTATCATCTGTAGCATTCTGCATAACCAATAAGGCAGCACCTGGGCTGCTAAAATTGTCCACGTTTAGATATAAATTACTGTCTCTATCACAGCTACTTATCATCAGCCCCAACTGATGCCAGAGGAAAAATATTCTGAAACTGTACCTTGGTTCATTCTGGTGGCGATATAGAAAGGGAAGCAACTAGGTTGAAACACAGAACATGTAACTGTTCCCAAGCAGTACAGGACTGGAAAGTGAACTGACCCTTTGTCAGTGGAACACAGCAGATCGATATCTGGCAAGCAATGACAGACTTGTTATGAAAAAGTCAATGAACCAATGCCCAGCTGTTGGAAACCAAATTAGTTTCTGTGTTGGGGAAGGTTCAAGGAAATAATGTGGCTGTCTCAAGAGACCATGACAAGCATACTCCGTGATCATACTGGATTCACAATAAAACTTGTGGGTCAGCAATAACCCAACACTGAACTGTTTTCTTCGGGCTTTTTTTTTTCATGTTTTAACTTTAAAAACTATTGCCCCCCCCCCCCCCCCCCCCCCCCCCCCCCCCCCCCCTTTTTTTTTTCAATTTTCTAGATCATTAAGATATTGAAGAAATTAAGAATTTCACTGAGAGAGAGAGAGAGAGAGAGAGAGAGAGAGAGAGAGAGAGAGAGAGAGAGAGAGACAGCGAGAGAGAGAGTGACAGTGAGAGAGCGAGAGAGACAGTGAGAGAGAGAGCGAGAGATTGAGAGAGACAGCAAGAGAGAGAGAGAGAGACAGCAAGAGAGAGAAGGAGAGAGAGAATATTTCTAACAAACAGCAAGGGCCCCCCCACTCAGTTTTCCATTCAAAACATATTTGGAGGAGCACATTTCGATCATTTGAGGAAAGTAGGGCACAGATGGGAGGGAGGATGGGGTCGGAGGTGAGCAGCGAGGGGGGGGGGGGGGGAGTGGGAGGTACTATCCCAGTACCTTGAAATTATTGTTTCAAAGTCAGATTTGAGAAATAGCACTAACCATACATACACTGCTTTTTCTTTTCTACAACTACTGGCATCGACCATGCATGTTCACTTTCTTGCTTTCTGGAAATCACTTCTTGGCCCTGACTATCAACTGCCCCTGATGGCCTGCAGCACTAGAGCTGTGACAGGTAAAACTTGAGCTTGGAGGCAACTATGTCCACGTCTCACAACCCATTAAAAGCTTGGTCTTCACTGGTAAAATCATGTTACACCCTCTGATGTCCACCCAGATATACCTATGTACACCACCCCCCACCCCCCACCCACCCACACACACACCCACACACACTTTGTATACACCTACACACAGACCGACCTTCAACTTCTTTGGCAAAGGCGGTTCCTCGGTGGTAGGGGGGCAGCACCTTGCCAGTGCAGATCTTGCAGTTGAGGTCAAACAGGTGGGCACGGTGCTGATCCGTGGTGTCCACGATGACCGTTGGAGTAACCTCCTCCGCCTTGCTCTCTGTGGTGCTCTTGGTTCTTCAACATGCGTCTGTTGCATACACAGACATCACTGGTAAAAACATACTCTGATATACAGCTCCCATGCCTATCTACCCTAAAATGGCTACTGGTGTATTTCTCATTGGAATGAGCATGTTTTCCCCCAAAATGTGTGTACATATCTACCAAATTTGTGGATTTCTGTAAAAGCAGCAGGTCCGTCCTATCGTTCCAATGTCATCCAGATGCAACTTTAGAAGCACAATGTGTGAGTTGTCACTCTTTGGTTGTAGCGCTCAAACACAATGGTTATACACCGCAAGTGCCACCCCTGCTCAAGAACTTGATCTCCAGGATTTTTTCGACAATGTTTTTTCCGTTTCATCATATTTTCGCCAAACATGTGTACAAAATACAGCTAAATTGTATGGGTAAACAGGTCTGGGCTCCCTGTTGCTGTATGTCAAGGCACATTTGATTAGAGTGCCGAGTTCCCTGTCAAGTGCTGAGAGTTTGAATCACAGTGGCACCTAACATAACACTGCTGAATTTCACTACCTGTCTTTCTGCCTATGCCAGACTGGCTCCCTTCCTCCACTCTCTGAGGATGGTCAGCTCCCTCTGCCTATATGGGTGTGGACCATATTCCTAATGTAACTGTAGGTCACGGCTGTCAACTGATATTTTCTAGGAAAGACCCATACATAGAAAACTTAATGGGCACCACTGTTTTAACCCTTTCACCGCCGCCAAGTCACCTTTTGGCAATGACAGGGCTGAGCGCCAAAGGGCGCCATTTGGTGACTAAGTAGGGTGACCTAACTCCTGATATTCTCACTCTCGAACTTAACGAGATAGAAAGCCACCGATAACAGTCATAGTTCCGGTATTCACTGACGCATGCCTCACAGCCATTAGCTTCGTTACAGCGCTGTTCAGTCAAGCGTTTTTATCCATTTCTGTTGATAAGTTTTTCATTCATTATGCCCTCACAACCAAGCACTTCAGGTACTCAGCCCCGTCATACATTTAATACTGATCAGGTGCTGGAAATACTGAGTAGATGCTCAGTTGATCCTGATTCGGATGAAGAACACCCAGATGGTGACCGAAATATATTGTCGGACAATGAAAGCTCAACCGAGTCGGAAGAAAGCGTGGCTGACCAGTTGGACGCGTGGCAAGGAGAGGAGCAGGCAGGCAGACAGTGGGCTCGCGTGCGGTTCGCGACGAGCCAACGCACACTGACACCGATAGGCTGTGTGAGTGAGACGACTGAAAGTGTAACGGTCAGGGGTCAAACAACACCGAGGGCTCAGAGGCAACTGACTGCGAGCACATCTGTGTACAAAGGCAGCAAGGTCAAAGAGGGCATGGCAGAGTGACACGGCAGAGGTGTGCAACTACGGCAAACTAGGCCAGCCAGAGACGAGTTCGCCTGGGAGTTGTATGACCAGTTTGACTCGTAAGCCCCAGGAGAATGGCTTCCCAGGTTCCAGAGGCAAGTGAATAACTTTGTTTTCATAAAAAATATTGCTTTCAAAAGTGTGAGAATGAAACATAGATGTGTGTGTGTGTGTGTGTGTGTGTGTGTGTGTGTTTCCTTTTTCTTTCTTTCATGTGTGTACCAGTGGGACATAAGTTGTGTGTGTGTGTGTGTGTGTGTGTGTGTGTGTGTGTGTGTGTGTGTATGTGCTATTCCCTTTCTGTGTAAGAAATGTGGTGTGTGTGTGTGTGTGAGAGAGAGTGTGTGTGTGTGTGTGTGTGTGTGTGTGTGTGTGTGTGTGTGTGTGTGTGTGTGTGTGTGTGTGTGTGTGTGTGTGTGTGAGAGCATGTTGTGTTGTGTTGTGATGTGTGTGTGTGTGTGTGTGTGTGTGTGTGTGTGTGTGTGTGTGTGTGTGTGTGTGTGTGTGCACATGTGTACGTGTGTGCGCGGGTGTGAGCATGTGAGCATGTTGTGATATGTGTGTGTGTGTGATGTGTGTGTGTGTGTGTGTGCGCGTGCGTGCGTGCGTGCGTGCGTGTGTGTAAATGCTCTTCCAACACAAATTTTGATCATATGTGTTCACCGGTACACTTTGGCACAACTTCATGCTCTCTGGCTGGCTTTTTGTTTTTTCCTCAATATTTCTGGGCCTAAAGTCCCCACTGTAGACATGGCCACACGAGATTTTGCATGCAAGTCAGCAGCCCTCAGCACCAGTGTGCTCTCGTCCCCTCCATCCCACCCCAACGCACTCGACACCCCCCCTCCCCCCCCCCCCCCCATCCCACCACCTCACTCGACTCCCCCCCCCTCACACACACACACACACAGGATACAGAATCAGCAGTCCTCACCACCTGTATGCTCTTGTTCCTCCACCACCACCATCCCCCCTCCTCCACACACACACACAGAGGACACAGAAGCAGCAGTTTTTTCCTCACCACCAGTGTGCTCATGTCCTCCTCCTCCACCTCCACACCTCTCCCTTGTGGGTCTTCTTCCGAATGTGCTGCCCTTCTTTCTGCGCCTCTTTTTTTCTGTTTGTTCAATCATGGCTAGCGTCTGAAACACACACCCACATAGGCACACCTTCTAACTCTTTCCTGACACAGGCACATGTTTAACTCTTTCCTGACATAGACACATGTTTTAACTCTTTCCTGACATATGCACACATTTTAACTCTTTCCTGACATATGCACAGGTTTTAACTCTTTCCTGACATATGCACACATTTTAACTCTTTCCTGACATATGCACAGGTTTTTTCTTTCCGTCTGCACATGTTTTAACCCTTTTCCCGTGGGCATGACCCTGAGTTACTCTTCCCTGAATCAAGCCGCATGAAATCGCCATCATTAACCACTTCTTCATGCACACATGTATGTATACATACATGTGCAAATATGTACACACAGGAGCACGCTCACACAAGCCCACAGATCATACTCACACACACACTTCTGCACATGCATGCACACATGCACATGCACACACACACACACACGCACAAGCGTGCACGTGCATGTACACACACACACGCACACACACAGACACACACACATGCATACACACTCATCATACACACACATATGCTCCCACACACACACACAGACCCATGATCTGATAGTGGGGGGCTTAAGACCTTAAAGGTTCCTACTGGGTCATATAACTTGATTTTAGTGGAATCTGTTGGTCCCTAAAGGCTCCTTTTCGTTTATTGTCATACAACCTAAAAGTGGACCCCCTGTAATCATGAAGAGGAGTGAGCATACTGGCCAAAGATCTATCTGATTTTCACAGAAAAATAAAAGTCAGACTATCCACGCATCCCACTCACATGCTTGTTCTCCGAGCAAGCTACTTAGTTTGAGAGGCAGGGGAGTTTACAGCTCGCCCGCAGCTGCAGAGGCCAAGCTATGAATGCAGGTCAGGGAAAGGGGTTTTTTGCAGGCTGCTCCCCACCAGCCAGCTAACGTGCTGTACTCGGCGAACTGAATGTCATCTGTGTAAAGCCGGTCTGGCAACAATGTGTTTGGCATTGCTGAGCGGCCATTACAAGTGGGGCTGTTAGTTTGATAATTAGTGGGTTGTCATGAAAAATGTAATATATCTGTGCTCTTGAGATGACTGAATAGGCAAATTCCCGACAATTCTTTTAATACCAAACTCGACTAGGTTTATTTTCCTGTAGATAATGTCAATATGGCATGAAAGCTTGTACACAAGTGGTCAGGCGATATTCAAACAATGACAACACACACACAAATGTGCAAAAATGACATCATCACTTTCTGGGAATTTAATTTTCCCCAGTTAACTACTACACAAGTTTGATACATGCCTCTGCTTGGACTACAACAACAAAAATGTTGGGACAGAAATGTGCAAGCCTTCTTTGTTCAGCCCTTTCACTAAGTGTCTCGCATGGGATGGAAAAATACATGATACGGTTTTCTTATTGGCTGTTATTTGGCTATAACTTTCATTCCCTCAGGATTTAAACAGGTTTGATAGAAAGTTAGCATGTTCTTCCCACTGACTGCATGAAATTCTGACTGACTGGGTTTCCATCTTACTTCTTACACACACAGCTGAAGCTTCAATTGTGGATATCTTTCAACTAGTTTTTGTCCAACCAAAAAGTCCCTGAGCTGAACTGTGCGAGATGCTAAAAACGGAGCAATCCATACTCTTCTCTGGTTGGTTAGACTGGTGGAGACATTTGTGAACACTAACACAGCAAAGTTCTGATTCAATTCTGAAATAATCTGTAAAAACTAATACAGCAATGTTCTGATTCAATTCTAAAATAATCTGTAAAAAACTAATACAGCATGTTCTGATTCACTTCTAAAATTCTGTAAAAAACTAATACAGATGTATTCAATCTGTGAAAAAACTAATATAGCAAGTTCTGATTCAATTCTGAAATAACACTTCATAAAATATGGTGCACACACACACACACACACACACACACACAGAGCTCAGCTGTACTACTACGATACTAAAGATCAGAGCGGCGTTTGCCAACGTTCTTTCCAATTTCTTTAGCAGCCATCACTGCCATTCTGCTTGCAGTCTAATAATGGAAACACTACATGGAAAAAAAAAAAACCTAAAGAAAGAATGGCAGAAGCACTGACCAATGAAGGAAGTCTGCAGACCACACTTCAAAACTCCTCCATATCTATGCATACAATTCTACCACAGCAAGAAACTGTCACTGCACTGTCAGCCTGTTCTTGCCCATTCACCACTTAGCCACACTTCTCCTGGCATCTTGCTTGGGAAGCACAAAGAGGAAGGTGCCTTCAGCAGGCCAAGGGAAATCATCTCCCTTCTCTCTGCAGCACACTACAGCTGGATTTCAGATACACATGTAACTGTAGTTCATTAAGTGTTCGGCTTCAAAATTTTTGAATGTCTCCAGATCCTGCAACACCTGCTTACAACTCAAGCTTTTTATCTCCATTATGTGGAGATGGTGTACTTCAACAACAACAACAAAATTTTCTTTAAAAGATTGAAGGTCTGCTCTTATGTCAAAGTAATTATAATTTGAAACTGGAATAACAGAAAAATTTTTAATGAAACTGAAATAGACAAATAAAATATGGTAGGAAGGGTATCTTAACTAACATGACCATTCGAAAACAAACATTTTAAGCTCTCAGTGACCATTCAACCATTCAAATGAAAACATTCTCGCCTCTGAATGACAATAATCATCATCCATCAACAACCATCATTTGCTGCACTCTGAAAGAGACCTACCTTGTTCTTCTGGTCCTTGATGTTGAACAGCAGAGACCGGAACTTGGCCAAATACTTATGCCCAGTGCTGTTAAACATTTTGAACAACTCCTCTTCAATTCGGAGCGCTATCCGTTTCACCTCATTGCTGGACAACATGATGTCATCAGCTTCTTTGGACCTGCAATACAATTTTTTTTTTTTTTTTTGAAAAAAATATTTTTAAAATCAAATAAAAACATAAACCAAATGAAATCCTCAATTAGACCCCAAATGAGTGTTGGAGATACAGTGAAGCAGAGTTAACATGATCTCACTAATATGATCTGTTTAAATGCAGACCAAGTTTGAATTCCCTACCCAAGGCAGTCTTTCACCAATAGGTTGATGGAAGCACCTAAAGCTCTTCACTTCAAAGAGTGACTGCTGCAAGACTTATCTTACTTGGGTGACAGGCCGAAGAAGAATGACGTACAGTACACGAACTTCGGCATCTTCCGTAGGCGGAAGTAGGGTGGGCGTCACGTGACTATCTTATGACTGCATTGGCCACAAAACTTCGGCCTGACAGAGCTGACTGACAGCCGTTTAAAAACTATGGTCTGACATGGTATAGTATACGATGCCAAAAACCAATTACTGTTATGTGTCAGAATTGTGTTCTGTCCGTTTGCTACAATATAACCACTTTTTTTTTTTTAATCATTATGCAACACAAAATGAACAAAAGAAAAAAGTCTTTTCAAACAACTTTAAGAATGAAGTTATGTTTTATATGATCACAATTAGTTCAAAAAATAAACAGAACGCATGCACTTTAACTCGGACAAAGCAAGCTGCCTCTACATTAAATCACACATGTACCACATGTGTAGGTACATAAATATCATCTGAAAATGTTCTTCTATCACTTCCTGTACAGTTTTCAGTTTGAAGTAAATTTAAGTCTGAAGAAAAACTTTGGAATTTTGGCGAGCAGAATAGGGCGGAAACAAATTCAAAGACTGAGTAAACTGCTGTGCAGTAAATTTAATTAATCATGCGCGCTCGCACACGCGCGTGCACACACACACACACACACACACACACACACACACACACACACACACACAGGCACACACACAGCAGTTAATCATTCACATTCACCCAACGTCGAGCCAGGTACCTGAGAGCCAGAGCATCCCGGAGAGACTTCCTGACATTGAGACGCACAGGGTCTGGTCCCTCCTCACCGCCGCCAGGGCTTGCTCCCAGAGTTCTCCTCCTCCTTCTTCTCCTCTTTCTTGCCGCCCGCCGCCCCTGCTTCCGGCTTCTCAGCGCTCTTCTTTCCAGGGGGTGGTGTCGTCTGACTTGTCTTCCCCCTTCTTCACAGACCCCTGGCTACTGCTTCGGCGATCCTTCTTTTCTGAGAGAACAGTGCAACACTTGTGACACTACCTGCATATGAATCAAACAGGGAAGAAAAATGAATGACCACAAGTACAACTGTGCTGTAAGAGGCTCTACTCCTTGTGAGTGCTGGATTCCCCCAGATTCTATATCAACTAGATGCAGACTGATTTATAATAGGTAAAATGAATGCTTGGCGTTTTTTTTTTTCTTAATAAATGATTCTGAAACGTTATTTGGCGATAAATATCTTTTTGTTGTTGTTGCACTTTCTGAGATATAAAAGAAATGCGAAGAAAAGGGCAGGGGAAGTACCTGGACAGGAAACTCTATAGAATTTACTGCCACAAAAAAAGTGGATGGGTTTGACAAAATGTACTGACCTTACAAGAAAACAAGTTATACGAGGACTTACTGCAATAAAAAAAAAAAAAAAAAAGAAAAAAAAAAAGGGTTTGGCGCGCAACGGACTGACCCTCCACAAAACTGACGAATGTGACAGAGCTTTACTGAGAATCGGACACATGGACTCGCCCAGCCAGAAAACTGAAGAATTTGAGAGGGAGGTAAGTTAATGAAACAAAGTGAACAAGGCAGACACATGGATTCACCCCACCCAGAAAACTGAAGCAGGACTTGGTATCACAAAGAAAGAAGACCATAAGTGCATTTGTGGCACTAAGCAAGCACACACACACACACACACACACACACACACACACACACAGAGCTCAGCTCCAAACATTTACACACTAACTGCACTGACACGCCACAAAATTCACTGGCACCTCCACTGTTACAAATAAGATCGACCACCCACAACAAACAGACCCACATGCACCAGAGCCACATTGGACTAACCTCCCCAGAAAACCCAACTGAACACCGTAAGCAGGAAAAAATTTCTACCATGAAAAAATAACGGACTACAGACCTGTTTAGCCTAAAGCTGCTACTAGTGTATTTCTCAATGAAAATGAGCGTATTTTCCTGAAAATGTGTGTACACATCTTCCAATTTGGGGAAATTTTTGTAAAATCAGGGGGTCCCTGCTATTGTTCCAATGTCATCCAAATGCAAACTCACACGCATGATGTTGCACGTGTTGTCACCCTTTGATTGTCACGCTTAAACACAATGGTTACACACTGCAAGTCCAACTATAGCTCAAAATCTTCGTCTCGAGATCTTTTTTTTTGACACTTCTTTTCAGGTTCGTCATTTTCATCATATTTTTGTCAAAAACATGAGAACAAAATATGGTGAAATCATATGGGTAAACAGGTCTAAGACTAATCCAACCTGAGAACTCAAGAACGTGAAAGGGGGAGACTTACTGCCATAGAACGTGGCTGGGTTGGACACGGACTGCACCACCCACGAAGGACGGATGTGTCTGCAGCCACAGCTCCAGCTGGGCCTCAGTGGGAGCACCGGGCCCACTCAGCACTTTCCCACTGCGACGCTCAGTCACTACCACGTGGTTTCTTCTCGCTTGGTCGCATGTCCGCCACCTGAAAACACAGTGTTACAGTGTTACAGTTTCCGCAATAAGGGTTTTTTTTTGTTCCCCCAGTAACAAATTCTTTTGCCCCAACAAACTGGATATAAAATTTTCCATTAAAACAATTTTTTTTTAAATAAAGCCTCACTTATTAGCTGGATCAGCAATATCAAAAATTGAAATAAAAACAAATGTTGAACATTTCTGTTTTTCTGTTTTTTTTCAAAAGAGTTTTGTTGTTTTTTTTTTTTTTTTTCTGGTATGCAACAGTCACAACCTTACTACTTGCTTGGGCAGACATTATTCACAATACTGTGACTACCTCTGTCTTGTGTCTGATGACTAGACTAGCCACTGAAAAAAAAAACAAAAAAAAACCAGTGTAACCCACTGGACTGCAGTAAAGAAGTGACATTCCAACACTTGGAAACTTCAACTTTTTTTTTTTCTAAGCAAATAAGTTGGAGCATATCGGAAAGATCTGATGAGTGTTTAAAGATTTTTTTTTTAAAAGGCATTACGAAGGCATAACGTTTGGTTTCACATCACAGCTAAGTATGAGGGCACACATGATTTGACACTGTTCACAGGGCATACAGACCTGCACAACCATCAGAGCATAGCGCCATCACCACTCTCACCTTCTGCCCGCTGGTCTTCTCTTTGTCTAGGCGTAACTGGCGAAGGGAGAGACGAGCGTGGTGTATGATGCACCCATTGCTGCAATACACCGAGCCCAGACGGCGGTGCGCTTACAGTCACCCACAATGCACCTCTGGATTTTCATTTTTCTTTGTCGCTCTGAAATCAGAAGACAACATCGCTCTGAAATATGAGAACGCAAAATCACGCAGCTCTTCTTGAGAAATCAGCGATTCTACTCAAGAGAGCAAAGCCACAAAACTAAGTGAAAACATAAACAGGATTCAAGTGTGAGAAATTAAAAGTTACCATAGCAAAGCCACAAAATGACGAAAAAATATTTCCAGGATTGAATTCTCAGGATATGCAATTTTCTTACAGACCTCTCCCTCTCTATCAGTCACACACACACACACACACACACACACACACACACACACACACACAAGCATACATACTGGAAAAACACATCATGTCTTTTCCATAAAAACAAAACAGCTGCTTTGTATCACTTCATACGCCAGGCATCAACTGGATTCGGTACAAACCTGATAACAGTTCTACGAATGCTTAGACGTGGCGACACAATTCACAATTACTTTATTGTTCAACCACCAAAAACAACAAAAAAACTGCAAAAGCTTGACCAATAGTATCATTTCAAAAGGAAAAAAAAGGTGCAAGCGGGGAAGGGTTGTCAATCCTGAAAATGAATTGGAGTTATCCCACAGAAATGTTCATGGTGAACATCCCATCCATCCCACCCAATCCTGAAATTTTTATGGTGAACATCCCTTCCATCCCACCAATCCTGAAATTCTTATGGTGAACAAACATCCCTTCCATCCCACCAATCCTGAAATTCTATGGTGAAACATCCCATCCATCCCACCAATCCTGAAATTTTTATGGTGAACACCCCATCCATCCCACCAATCCTGAAATTCTTACTGAGAACATCCCATCCATCCCACCAATCCTTAAGTTTATAAAGGTAAGTGATGGGATCCTGAAAATTTGGGGGGGGGGTACTTATTATTTAAGAGAAATACTGTTTTTTGTTTTTTTCAAATATTAATACTAACAATGTACTGAAACAAAAAGCTGCTTTTGTTTACTATCCATGATACCACATAACAATGGTCCACCCATTATTTACATCTGCGGGGAAAACAATACAGTGGGGCAAAAAAATATTGAACGTCTATGGACCAACTTCATCACCTCTGTTCATGAGGATTTCTTTTCGCCCCCTCCCCGCCTGTTCTCTATTTGTCTTCTCCATTACAAATTCCTTACGAAAATTCATGTAGAAATTGACTGAACAAAAACAGCTGAAATAATGCTTATAAACAAAAGTGCAGTACCAAACACTGATGGGCAGTCAATGGCAGTGCCCTTGAAAGGTCAAAGTCAGACACTCCTGATGTTTCAGTACTTCACAAACGTTTCTGATTCAAACCACTTACAGCCTGCTGCTATAGTAATGCAAAGCAAGGGGGGGAGGGGGGGGGAGTCATCCAGGGAAAACAAAAACAACAAAAACACACCCCACCTGACCTCGCTGATAAACCCCATTGTTTTTTGCTTTTGTGGTACATATGGTTTCTTGAGGTAGCGCCATACCCACCTCTCTGTGTCAACACTTAACCCTACCACCACCACCCCCCCCCCCCCATAAAGCTTTGTGTCAAAGGAGTTCACAGCACATACTTTGTAGTTTGCAGCCAAACACTTTCTCCCCTTCCAATTTACTACTTCGAATTTCGACCACAGAGAACACATGAACACAACCAGCAATGTCAGTCTTCTGATTCTAACATGTCTCTATGCCAAACAAGTGCTTCTTGGCCAAGTTCATCTAGTTGTATCCATTTCTAATTGTTTATCATACAGTTTTTGTCAATTTGCTGTAGGCTTTCAATTTTTTTTGTTTGACGAGTATTTCCTCCTTTACACTTATTTGTTGTTGTTGTTTCCACATATAAGCTCATCCTTATTTATTTTTTTTTGGTTTCATTTTGTTTTGTTTTGATCTGTTAGAAATAGTCTTTTCTGAGTCACTAATGAAGGAAGTCACTTCACCAATTTGAGGTTATTTTGGACCTTCCCAACTGAAGAGTTTCGGTAATACTGTTGTCAAGATTTCACAATGAAATTATCAAGATAATGGCAAACTCGCCAACAATTTTCTCCCCAAAACGTTTTTCTGTTTTTTTTACAGTCATATATAATAAAGTATATATTTACGATGAACCAAAAGAAAATATAATTTTCCCAAAATATCTACACACCAGACAGTACCCCAACAGAACTTTGCCCAACCACAGACCACACACAAATCAGAGACTGTACAATCTCACTGCTCCAAAGTATTCAACAATTCTTTTATCCGGGATTTCTGATTTAATCCAGAAGACTTGTATCCCTGATAAATCATATGACGCTTCTATAATTTGATTTCAAAAGTATATCGCAATGCCGACAAATCCAACCATATTTCAATTTCATACACAAAAAGGACATACAGTAAAAGAAAGTCTGAAGCTATATATGATACAATTAAACATTTACAGAAACCATGTGATGTCCATTCTGGGTGGAATGGGAAGGGAAGCGGGGATGGAGAGGGGTTGGGGTAGGGGTGGGAGCAAGGGTTGAGGTTGGCGTTGGGGTCAGGTTAGGGAAATATGTAGACATGTATAGAAGTAAATATTTATTACTCATTACCGTTTTCTTCAGAATTTTGGGGTCGTCCATACTGCTACGGCTTTTCTTCCCTCCCTTCTGTCCCGCTGCCTTTTTCCTGATGGAAAAATTTGATACAGAAAAATAAAATAATGGCAATGGTAATGATAATGGTGATGTTGCTTATAGCCTAGCTAACCGCAAAGGCTGTCACCACGTTGAAAATAACTCATAAGTCATTAAAGAAAAAAAAAAAAATACACGCACATATCATTCACACAACTCTTTAAAACTCATCTTCCAAAACACACCGGAAATTTTGTTAAAGATCCTTCCTCCGTAAAATCTTAGATCAGATGAAACATGTTCATCTCCCTCAGATATTCAAAGATCACATTGGGTGGGACATCTCTGAACAAGGTTTTCGTGGAGTCTGTGGTAAAGTGTTTATGTCTCACATCATGCAAGTCCCAACACTCTAAAAGGATATGTTTCAATCATAGCATTCATTACAAACGTCAGTAACAAATAGGTATACATCAAATATAAACATTATTTAATCTCTTTTTTTTTTCTTTTGGATATATTACATATCACGAAGCACATGCATGTACTGAGCTTTAATCTATCGGCCTTACTTATCCCTGATCAGAAAAAAATCTTTTCTTCATCATTCTGAGCCACAAAGTAAAGACATAAGTATGTAAATGTGCTCAAAATAAATAACAGATATGTAACTATCACAAAAATTACATGCATCAACACACACATCCACACACCATATACACAAGCACTCACACATAAAAGAATACACACCTTGCTATTTGTGGTTGTTGATGTTACTTTTTCAGACTCCTGCTTGACAGTTGTGCTCTCTGTTCAATTGGTCTGCCTGCAACAGAATTCTCTTCTTTTATCTTCCATGCTCTGTGAAAGTCAGTGGCACTTAACCTTCCATGCACACACACACACACACACACACACACACACACACACACACACACACACACACACATATATGCGCAAGCATACAGACACACCATCCACATATGCCTATATGCACTTGCGCACCACATACACTGGCATACACACATGGGCCCATGCCAATACACCTATGCAAACACATATACATTTACACTTACCACACACACCTACAATGATAATAATGGCACAGCCAATGTTAGGCAGGTTACTCAAGGTCTGACCCGCGCGTTGGGCTAATATGTAGATCAGACATCTGCAAAGTCATAGCCATGAGACCCTCTTCTTCTTAAATTCTCTCATCTTAGCCATTAATTTAATAATCCACCTGCTTTCTTAAATCATGCACAGTGTGGTCTCAAAACTTAGCAGATGTGGTGTAGCATATATGGACTAATCTGCAAGCAGTGACACCTTGATGAAACTGAAAATTAATCTAACTTGCCTTCAACCATACTCATCCTATAACAGTCCAAACGTCAGTCAGCTATCAGTATCAGGCCACCATTGGGCAACCCACCTTAGGAGACACTGCACTGTTTATAAGTCATTTTGGTACTGTTCAGCAGTGAGCTTTCTGATCCACCACATGCACATCAACTATTTAGTATTAATCCCTTCTCTGCCACTCCTTTTTCTTATCATTAAGTCTATGAACTGGATGTAGTGAGAAAAGATGGCAGCACCGTTACAACTTTACCCTTTTGTCACAACTGTAGCTTCAAACAAATTTTGACGGATTTATGAATGAAATGGCACAGAATCATACGCAGTTAATTCTACTATGAAACAGTCACAGAAATTTACTTTGAGATTTGTTTCATGTAAGTTGTTACATAATTGTAATTTTTTTTTGCAAGTATTCCAACAGCATCAACAACAACAACAAAACCAACAACAGCAACAACATGGAGCACATTTTTCACAAAAGGCAAGTAAGTTGTTATCAAGTCTTCTCTTACCTGAAATTGTCTTCTAACTCAATGTACAACTGAAAATTACTGGGCAATTTCTCACCCTGTATGCACTGTATTAAAGTTTTTGTCACGGTGTATCTTCGACACTGCAATCGCTCTACCAGCTGAACAATCCTGAATAGCCCTGATACGGCCCCTTGTGGTCAGCTGGGCTGTAAGCAACATCATCTCTCTCTCTATAATGATCCTTAACTGATCTTTTTACCAACTACTCATGTTAACACTTCTTTATCCTCCTGAAAAAAGTATCTGAACATAAACAGCGCCATGAAAGTAAAGGACTTTCAGTTCAATCCAAGAATCTACAACAATCTACACTCCTCCTAGCACCACAGAGCCAACACAGCTCTGGTTCAGGTCAGCTGGTCCAGA